>JAOZGT010000001.1:7878242-8055794 GCA_035578325.1 Coelinius sp. EB29 | reverse complement strand
ATCAACGCAGAGTACTAGAAATTCCACAGATTTCCAGTGCGGGCGCACCATTTGCCCTCAAACAGTGGGTTATCGAATACCATGTCGGTTATGCATAAATTATCATTTCCGTTTCTAAAACATTCCTGGAAGCATCAATACGCTTACTATTATTCTTTCAATATTATATAATAATAATCGCATCATTAGATTGTCAGAAAATTTTGCGGAATTGAATAATGTTTTTACTCATCAAAATATTATGTAGTCCTTCGCAATGTGATATGGAATTAATGACTATCCAAAATTAATCTCTCCTATTGGAAATATTGGGCATTATCAATATTAAATATTGGGTTTCATGAAAGCATCGATATTATGTGTATTATATCGGATTAATTATTCCATTCCCACCATGCTTACCAGTAATTAGTTGACCGCTATTCTTGACTTATATTATTTTTCCAATCAGAAAGGAAATTGAGTTACGGGTAAAAAACAATTACCTGTTTATTCGAAAGTTCAATGTTCATAACCAGATTCCAATAACAATTATTTGCTTCCATACCTTGCATACATGTAGATGAAACTCATTTCAATTAAATTAATTTCGTGTGAAATGTCCGAAGCGTACACTGAGTTCATGAAAATCGAGAGAGAGAGAGAGAGGAGAGAGAGAGAGAGAGAGAGAGAGAGAGAGAGAGAGAGAGAGAGAGAGAGAGAGAGAGAGAGAGAGAGAGAGGAGAGAGAGAGAGAGAGAGAGAGAGAGGGGGGAGAGAAGAGAGAGAGAGAAGGAGGAAGAGAGACGGGGAGAAGGAAGAGAGAGAAGGAGGGAGAGGAGGATGAGTAAGAGGAGGGGGGAGCGGGAGGGCGAGGGGGGGGGGCGAGGAGAGAGAGAGCGCGGCGCAGCGGGAGAGGGCGGAGAGGGGAGGTGGGGGAGGGTGAGCGCGCGGAGGCAGGGTCGGGGCGCGGGGGGGGGGGGGGGGGGGGGCAGGGCGCTAGGCGGGAGCGGGGGGGGGCCGGGCGGGGCAGGGGGGGGGCGCAGAGACGGGTATGTGTGACACGGCTGAAGGCATGAATGATAGACTCCACTCACATGCGTGACCGACAGCGCTGCCCAGCATACGCTAATGCATTTCAAGAGGTCAAATGTGACTATGGCTCGTGCGATTATTTATGACGAACCGATGTTCACAGTGTAAACTCACGGGTTCAGGATGCATGTCACGAGATAGCTAATGAATTACCAAATATAGATGAAATATCGCGTTATTAATAACAGAATAAACATTGCAATTTTTCGAATCTTCGTAAATTTCATCTCCAATATATCCAATTGCATGATGATATAATTAAAATCCAAGAACCAAAAAGCCGTTAGTTATAAATTTGTAGATTCTTCCGCCAGTTTTTTTTTCTTCTCTCTCGTTTATCTATTTGATTCTTTCTTTTTCGTTTCAACAAGCAAAACTGACGTTCATTTCGTACGGTTACGTTTGTATACGCAGAGCGCACTCGGTTCGGTTCATGGCATCGCATTCACAATCTAATTTTCACTGGCATTTATCTTTGTATACTCGGGTTTGCCTCTCCGTTGCTTCAGCCCGGCACGCGCGTGAGCTTTTTCAAAAGCACTACCCTTCACTCCCCCCTATCCCCTCACCTCTTTTTCTCCATCGTTACCCACTATACACTGTCTGCCAACACGGGTACATTCAATTCCCTCCCTACTCCCCACTCTTTTACCGGCCTCCGATTTCAAATGCCCTCGGCTCGGTGCAATTATTTCCGTCCTGTGTGTCGTTTGTTTCGAGCACACTCACTCGTTTTATTTTTCAAACTCTCCCAGACCAATACTCACTTCCCTCTTTTGCTACGATCGTCGATACATTTTTCATCATTATTTTGACTTTTTCTGCTCTGTTTTGGTTAACCCCGGCCTTTGTAGATATTCATTATAATAATTGGTTACGGGGGACAAAGACGTGACGTTGTGTTAATGTGAGCCACCGTTCACAATTATACTTTTTTTTTGTAAACCAATAATGAATTCGCCTCAATCATCCAGTTTATCATTATTATGCGCCTTTTTATAATCTCAATTGTCCCCATCAACTAAGTCCCAACCCTCTGATTATAAAACGACCTCCTTTCTTTTTCTTGTCCATTTAAAATTTTGTGTCTGGTCACTGGCGTCTCTTTAATTTAACTATCAATTATCGAATTGGGTCACGACGCGGCAGGTGCTGCTGATGGCCTGGACGCGTTGTAAATAAATATTCTGTGCTTCCACACTCGAGGGAATACATCGAAGGGAGCCAGAGAGAAAGAGAGAGAGAGGGGAGAGAAATGCCCATATAATCGAAAAATACCGAGAGCACACTCTCGTGAGCCCATCTGGCCTACATTGATATCACAATAAAATAGAAATAAACAGAGGATGTAACAATGATGCTGCCGTTTCCGATATGCTTTCCATTAAATTTCAAAATCCCATTCGTCAGCCTTTTTGTATAGCTTTAACCCTTCCGCCTTGACCATTTTCGGTTGGCTGCGTTCGCGTTCATAGCGGGGTGTCATGAAAAAAAATTTATACGTATGGTGTGTATTGGAAAAATTCCTAACTATTATCATATGGAATCTTCCTGTATTGTAATTCATATTACGCCCTTCTTGGTTCCTTCCAGGAATGAGATTTCATTTGATTTTGAAGAGAGTCTCTAGAGTGATTTTCAACAGTCGCTTTCGTTGATTTTTGTTGGAGCAGGTCCACCCAAGATCCTGATGAGGCCACGCTCGCAGCACGTGAAAACTGGAGGCATTGCGAGTTTCTACTGCAGTGCTCATGGCGCGCCAACACCTCAGATACACTGGCGCAAGAACGGCAAGAAAGTTTCCTGTAAGTTTGTTTCTGATTTTTTTCCCCCCCTATTTTATGTGCATTTTTTTTCTCCTCAGTGCACTTCTGCCGGAGATACTCCAAAGTGATCTTATTGTCTCCTTACTTTCTTCCGCGCTCTCAGTCTCTTTCGCCTGAGTTGCTACGAAACATCGAGTTTCCCTCGAGTCCATCTTCTTTGCTCAACCCATTCAAAACTCTCTAGCCCTCAGTCAATCTACTCTTCACTCTGTTTTCGTCCCGCACCAGACGTTCGTGCGGGTGAAAGAGAATTGGGGAGGTACTAAGCCACGCTGGTTTCGTGAAACTCATTCTGAAAGATGCTGGGTTGTAGATATTTAAGCTCGAGTTTAACGGTTTCATCAACTCAATCAATAATTATTTGACATTCTCCCTTTTTCTGTTGTTACTAGCATCACAGCCTCGATATCACACGAAAACTTATGCAAATGGTTCGCTACTGAGAATCGATCCAGTTAGACCTCAAAGGGATGAAACAACGTGGGAGTGTGTTGCTGAAAATGGAGTTGGTGATGCTGTTACCGCTGAGGCTCAGCTTACTGTCCACGAACGTAAGTAATTCATTAATGAAATTTAGCAGCACATTTCTCACCTGGGAGAGTATTGAAATACTGATCAATGTTGAAAACATGAAGATTTACACGGGATTTGTCATTCAATTATCACTTGGTGAGTCTAACACCATCACAAATGTCACTATCTTTGAGAGAGAAAAACTTCAGAGAAGATAAAATTTTGTGATAGTGAGGTATGATCGATCTATTTAACCTCTCACCAGAGAGAACATCTCCCTCAGGCCCTTAATTTTTTCTCAACTTTTGCATAGATCACGCCATGCATAATTAATTATCCATTGTCGGTTTCTTTTTGCATCATCGTTGGATTCCAAGTTAATTTCCCCAAAAGTTCAACCTCTGCGATATTCCACAATTTAGTTTTTTTCACACCTCTCCTTCTGTATCCTGGCTCCACCTTACTCCCTAACACTTCTTCTCACACTGTCTTTCTTATACCTCACCCGTTTTTACGGTAGAACGAACAGCTTAATGGCGCCGAGTCTGCTGGCCGAACGGGAGGCAGCTTAATGGGAAAGAAGTACCGCATTCCAAGAAGCTCCCCCAAAGCTCTCCTCCAGCGACGAGATCGCGTGAAATTTTGCGGAGCAGCTTAATTGGTTTCTCTTACTTTTAATTTAATTTAAGATGAACAGGATGAGGGATCAAGATGGTGGAAGCTCAGATGGGAAGCTACGAGTAAGCCAAGGAAAGCCTGTAAAGTACACTTTTATATAGATAACTTTGTGCTGATTCAACCTTATCGGATGACACGTTTAGTCATTCTCACAAGAGCACACTTACTAAAACTTATCAGAATGCATCCAATTCTGCTGCTGACTTTCAATAATTTTCCTATCTACAACAAATTAGAAATCAATAAGATTGGAATATAAGTGAAGGGATATTATACATGGTTAAAACATTGTAATCGATCATTCAAGTCTGCAGACCACATGAAGACTCCCATCACTCTGCTATGACTGGTGACAAGAGGAGCTGAAAGCGGGGCGAAAAATAGGGTATTCGAGTGGCTAGACATTAAAATCACATTCGGCCAACAAGATTAATCGATAGGGGACATTTATAATGCTGTTAAACGAAAATAGAGGTGGATGCACTATGTCACAGGGGATTCATTGCTTCCACCGTTGTAATTGATAATAGACGAGTTAAATGGTATTTTATTACTCGAGACACTCCAAATAATTCATCCAATCAGTGATTTTATCCCAACGACGGAAATACCAATAGTTGCAAAATGTTAGCAGGTACTGTCAAGTCTATGAAAGCTGTCGATGAACACTGAAATGTATTCCCACTAGGTATAAGAAAGATGGGAATAAATGACAACAGTGCCAACCGGTGGAGATAAAACTTTGAATATACAGACGTGAAATGTCATTTCTGCACTTAGTGAATTTTCGAGCACTCCATTTCTATCTTTATACCATCACAGGCGATACTTCTACAACCCGTATTTCATAAAATATGTGCGATTACGGGATTTTCTCAGATAGAGCATACGAGATAACACACTTTGCAATGAGTATTGAGTAAGTAGTAACACGGTGGAAAGAATTGTTCTCTCACTATTACCGGAAACCACTGAAAACATATTCCACGAAATAGTAATATGCGTATTCAATCTGACGTGACAGTAAAAGTCTGAAAACCATTACAGTAGAAAAAGATTTGAAATGTTGGACATTGAAACAACAGTAGGAGGGAGAGCGAGAAAAATCTCTCAATGGAAAGAAGAATTCACCAGTTATTCGGGATATTGTTTCACACTCGTTATCATGACAGCTTTATTGTTAAATATTTCACTCAACTTTTAAAACTTGTGGATTTGGTATAGTAAGAAAGCGAAAATGCTCTGCAACTACTGGAAAAGAGTCTCGTTTATAACAAGATTATCCGCTGATTCATGGCATCGATAATGTGTACTTGGATTTTTCCATAATTTTGCAGATTCGTAAAGTAACAGCGAAGCTCTAGTCATTTGAAATGCTATTCTTTACATATTTCACAGTAATTCCCCTCCAATTGATGGAACCAAGAATCCATTGTGTTGATTATTCACAATACAGTTTATTTGATATTGCAAATTGATGTCGATTTGATTAAAGTTTCTGAGGTTTAATTATTTATAAGATCGAGAACAGATCTATCTAGCTCTTCTATTCTGTCATTGATTAGTGAAACGACAGAGAACTTTGAACATGAAACTTTTGTATTGATATTCAAGAGTTGTGAAATGACAAATTCACGATAACGATTGAAGTGCATAAAATGTCATCCAAAATTAATCAAAGTTTTTCTGCATCAGTTTCACATCCACCCACAAAATCAGATGTTTTATACTCATATGAATTGATCAAAAGTTGGAGTGCGCAGCAATCTCAATTATTCAAAAACCGGTGGAATCAGAATTAGAAGATCAATCAATAATGCGGATTGGTTTAGCTCATCTTGGATTTCGTTGGCTGATTAAAATGACCTTTGAAAATGTTCCACGATAAAATAACGTCGCAGACTAATTAATTACCACGATACATAATGATAACGCCTGATTATAATCACGTTTGTCCTATTTCATCATTCATCAAACAGGCATCATCTATTATTTTCTCTATGCGACTCTCCACAATATTGTAAATCAATGTGCTTCTATCCCTCTTTTCCATGGGATAGTTTCGATTTTACTAGCAAACAGATAAACGTTCAGTGGGCAAACGTAAATTGGAGTTCACGGAATTGCAGGCTCTATGCCTCTTGCCCCATGTGTTCAACTCTCTTGTGCTATTCTCATCGCGCTATCATTCACCCCTTCTATGTATCCCTGATTTTACGTCCGGATGGTATCTGCCCAGCAATGCCATGGAAATTGAAACGATTTTAATTAATTCAGGAGACACTAGTGTCCTAATTACCTAGCATGTTAATTAGCTTTGGTAATTTTGCCATGTGGTTGGTCAATAATTTTTAGCACTATTTTTCTTCGTTCCTCCTTTGACCACATGCTACGCTTATTTCTCTCTATATTATGGTACTTCCGCAGTGAGTAAATGAGAATGGAAGGAAATCTCTCGTCCCTCAACGTAAAATGACTTTCTAAATACGGAAAAAATACAAAAAAAATTACTCCTCAGCATAAAAGTGCAACACTTGTGGCAATAGACACTGTGGTAATTTAGACGATTTTGGATACCACCGAGGATACCACCCTTGTTGCGACAGTCACAATGATAATCGAGGCGATATAGAATGCAACATTTGTAGCGATAGCCTCTGCGGCGATTGGAGTCAAACCTAATGCAACACCCGTGTCGATAGTCACGGCGATGATTAAGGCGATATGAAATTGATGTACTAGAAAAATTAGCCAAATTAATTTTTTTAAATATTTTTCCCGTATTTAGAAGGTCATTTTACGTCGGGGGTCGGGAGGTTTTCCACCAATAAAGATACACCCTGTATATCCGGCGAGTCACTAGAAATATCACGCTGAAGTCCCAAAACGATGAACTAGATAGATTTTTGGGGAAAAAAATATCAAAAATATGTCATTCGTACAGGGTCTTATGAGACACGATCTTCAAAAATGAACTAAAAATAATCGGAAATAGTCTACTTAAAACTCTCCTACGGCCATATAGCGATCACAAAAACCAGTTAAAGAATTGAAAATGAATATTAAAGACAATTCATTTCATTGAAAGATGCCAACGTTTCGGACACTATATGTGTCCATCATCAGGGCAATATTTTATTGTTCTGCGAAAAATTAACAAAAAATTATAATTATTTTACAACTCAAGTCTATCTATATATCATTCTGAAAAAAATTAAAATAACAAAATAAACGACAGAATTTCATAATTTACCTAAATCCCATTGAATGTAAAGGGAGCAGAACAAAAATAACCAACAATTATACAAGACAGCAAAAATACATGTCATTGGCCTCTTCTAACCTAGAAAATACAATGCATAGAAGAGGCCAATGACATGTATTTTTGCTGTCTTGTATAATTGTTGGTTATTTTTGTTCTGCTCCCTTTACATTCAATGGGATTTAGGTAAATTATGAAATTCTGTCGTTTATTTTGTTATTTTAATTTTTTTCAGAATGATATATAGATAGACTTGAGTTGTAAAATAATTATAATTTTTTGTTAATTTTTCGCAGAACAATAAAATATTGCCCTGATGATGGACACATATAGTGTCCGAAACGTTGGCATCTTTCAATGAAATGAATTGTCTTTAATATTCATTTTCAATTCTTTAACTGGTTTTTGTGATCGCTATATGGCCGTAGGAGAGTTTTAAGTGAATTAATGGAAAGCGATTGGAATTAATATCGGAAATAGTCTAAAAATCGAAATACTCCGTCAAACATTCAAGAATATATATCAATCATTTTTTTCACATGTTACTACATCAGTCCTGAGATATCATTTAAAATCGATGATTAATTTGAGACTTCTGTCAAAATGGCGATCAAAAGTGGCCACGTCCAGAGAAGGTTAGAGCGCCTGGAGTATCGCTCCCGCCAAAATGCATCAAGGCTCATACTGTAGATTCTACAGTGTGGTACAGGGCTATCCAAAGAGACAAGTGTACCAATTTCGTCAGGCGAAAATGCGTTGTCATCAACTCTATCAGAACAATCAGAAAAAATATGATTAAAAAAAAAAAAAATTAAAAATTCAAAACCTCCGACGTTGGAATTGTGGGAAGAATGATAATTGAATATTGGAAAAGGAAAAAAGAGGCGCGGCTTTAGTGGGCGCGACAGAAGCTGTCGCGGCTGATACAGCCGTAAGTTGTTACGTGGATACGTCTATGGAATCTTTTTTTTTTTTGTTCTTTTACTTCTCATATTATGAATAACTAATGTTGTATGGTCAGCCTTGTGGCGGTTCAGTTTTTATCGAGATAAATTCGATTTGGTTCCACTGATTTGTGGAAGATCTCTGAAAATTCACGATCATTTGAAATATTTTGGGAGATTTCCAGACTTTTCAGAACATTCCAGAACTTTTTAGAATATTTGAGCACTTTCCAGAAAATTCTAGGACTTTCCAGAACATTCTAGAACTTATTTATTTTATTTATTTATTTAAGATACATGCCTGCGTGGGTTTACATCACTAGAAGACACCCACATTGCACGGGGCGGCTACATACAATTTCATATAAATATAAGAATAAACAAACATCACATAAATAGATAGATATCATGGAACATGAATATGAATATAGAGGGATATGAGGGGAGAGTTTATACAATTCGGACCAGCCGAACATACATCTCAAATGTATGAGGGAGAGTTCTAAATCTTCCAGAGCTCATCTTTTCACTCCATCCATTCCATTAGAATAATATTATCACACACACGACCATCACCCATTAAATGACCAATCATCTGATAACATTCTCTCCCTGAATTCAAGTGCTTCAACAATGAAAAATGCAATACGTTTCAGGTCCTTAGGATTCTTAATGTCTAATAAAGTGCCTATCCAGTCTACCTCGTATCTATCGTGAATGATCTCCTCGAAGTATTTGATCCTGACGTCATGGTAAAAGGGACATCTAACGATAATGTGCGTGAAGTTTTCCACCTCAAAACGGCATAGAGCACAATAATTTTGCGGCGTTAGTTTAAAGATTTTGTTCTTAACTAGGAGTCTACAGGAGTGAATATTGGCCAATCGAACTTGTGCCAACGTACGAGTCAGAGCCATTGAACAACGAAATTGCAAATATCTGGGTAGTTTAAATGACTAGTCATTTAAATAGTCTTGTGCTCTCAGATTGTCATAAAGTCTTGTTAAGATCTTTTCTTTATTCTCGCACCAGACGTCAGGATCATCACAAAGACACAGAAAATCCATATCAAATTCCGAAAGGAGTGCCCTGAGTTTAGAGATCCAGTTACAATTCAGCTTATTAGAAGTTTTATCCATTAGATATACAAGTCGATTCCAACACATTTTAGGGATACGTTCCTCATTCATCTTGAGTATCCTGATCACCCAGGTGATAGAAAGATCAATTGCTCTAACCGCGATGTGTTTAAGACCCAATTCCATTCTCAATGCAAAATCTGGTGTATTGGATGGTCATAAGAGAATTTGCTTGTAGAAGTCATTTTGGATTTTCTCTAGGTGATCAAGGTATCCCAACTCCCACGATGCTACTGCATAGAGTAGCGTGGATGCTACTATACTCTCAAAAAGTTTAATTTTTGTGCACCAGACATCAGATTTGGATTTGACTAGTATGTTCTTTGTAACACCTATCGAAGTCTTTGCTTTTTTTATCGCGAAATTCAGTGAGTGCGTCCCCTTCATGCTACTTTCTAGCAGAACTCCCAAGGATTCGTAATATTTTACAGTCTCTATTGGTATATCATCATAACTGAATGCGTCTTTCTCTGCTTTGTGAATTCTGCTACTCACTCTGAAGGGGAGTACTTTAGTTTTAGCTGTATTCACCACGAGGCCATTCAGGTGGCAGTACTCTTTAAGGGCAAGCAGCTTATTTTTGACGTCTTGAATACTATGACCGAGAAGGGCAGTATCATCCGCGTACGTGGACATGAGGAGGTCGTGGTGGGCATCAATGCTGAGTCCTCTAAAGCCTTTATTTCTGAAGAAGGACTCGAAGTCTGAGACAAATAAAATGAAGAGCAGAGGACTCAGTATTTCACCCTGCAGGACCCCCCCAGTGATTTCGAAATTATTTGAACATTCTCTTTTCAACATGACGTGAGCCTCTGCCTGATTGTACACGGAGAAAAAAATTCAGTAAAAATTCCGTGTCATTTTCGTAATTGTGGGGCGACCTTGAAATGTGGGAAAAATTACGTGAAGTTCCGTAATTTTTTACTTAAAATCACGGAAAGACTACGTTCACTTGAAGTAAAAATTACTGAAAGTCACGTAATTTTTCCCCACACTTCAAGGTCGCCCCACGATTACGAAACTGACACGGAATTTTTACTGAATTTTTTTCTCCGTGTAGATACTTATCAATATTCTGAGGATTTTGGCACTTAGACCCAGATTGAATAGCTTTTGCCACAAGAGGCTGTGAGGAACCGAGTCAAATGCACGCCTAAAGTCAATAAACATTGTATACACGGTATTACCCGGAAATCTAAGAAGCATTTGGATGGTTGTGGTCGGTGCTAAGATCTGGTCCTCACAGCCTCTTCCTCTCCTGAAGCCTGCTTGTGACTCTGGGAGGATTTCAGAGGCCTCCATCTAACTCTCAATACAACATTCTAAAACTTCATAGAATATTTTAGCAATTTCTAGAAAAATCTAGAACCTTCTAGAAAATTCTGGAACTTTTTAGAAAACCCTAGCACTTCTTCGAAAATTCCAGAACATTCTAAAACTTTTTAGAATATTTCAGCATTTTCCAGAAAGTTCTAGAACTTTCTAGAATATTCTGGAACTTTTTAGAACATCCTAGCACTTTCCAGAGCATTCTAAATCTTTTTAGAACATTCTGAAACTTTTTAGAATATTTTCAGCTTTTTCCAGAAAATTCTAGAACTTTCTAGAACATTCCGGAATTTTTTAGAACATCCTGGCACTTTCCAGAACATTTTAGAACTTTTTAGAATAATTTAGCACTCTCCAGAAAATTCTGGAATTTTCTAGAACATTCTGGAACTTTTTAGAACATCCTAGCACTTTCTAGAACATTCTAGAACTTGTTAGAATATTCCGGAACTTTGTCGAATATCCCATTTACCACACGTTTGTTTGCGATTAACCATCGTAAGTGTTTAAGCATAACCAGGATGAAGAACACAACGAATATTGCTTCATGGTAACTAAGTTTGATTGTCATCATCCGTCAATAACTTTGAGTAATCATCAGTCGATAATTTATCCATGTGTCGTCAATAAGTTATCAAAATACCAACACCTATTAGATGGCGCTGGCGCATAGTGGCCATTTTTCAAAATGACACCCAAAAACTTGAAAATGAAACCATAGACGTATCCACGTCAAAATGAAAAATGATGAAATAGAAAAAATGAAAAGCAGAGAGCAAAGTCGGGGGGACACCAAGGTTTTTATGAATTTATGTGCCCCCCGACTTTGCTGCCTGTTTTTCATTCTTTCTATTTCATAATTTTTTATTTTTTCGTTTTCCAATATTCAATTATTTTTCTTTTTACAATTCCAACGTCCCTGGTTTTTAATTTTCAATTTTTTTTCTTCAATCATATTTTATTTCTTTCTTTTTATAGGTTTATCAAGTAGTCCGTACTAGTTGAAATCCTTAAATGAATATCAATTTCAAGGTAGTCTTTGATTCTAAATTTTCGGTAGAAATACCTCAAGACTTTCAAACTTATATAATTTTTGCGCGCGTAAATTTTCATAGAGCGAACCTTTCAGTAATGTCGCCTACCACGTTTAGTGACAGCCGATATAATCTGCTGAAAAGTTGAGCCAATGGCGCCAGTCATATGCACATATTTTTTTATTTCCATGTGCGGTCGAAACCTCGTAAATCATTGGCAATCTGGATAATTAAATTAAAAATAATTTTTTTGCAACACCTGCCGTAGAAGTTTACTTTTTGGCACCGTTTTGCGTGCGTAAAATGTTTGTTTTCCGCACCGCGTGCGTAAAATTCAAAGGTCGTGTGTAAAGTGAATCTCGTTCGTAAAACTTTGTTTTATGCACTCGAATTTCACTTTACGCCCGATCTTGAATTTTACGCACTCCGTGCACAAAACAAACACTTTGCCCTCCAAACGGTCCCTCAAAGCAAACTTTGGACAGTTACACAATGTACTATAAAAAAACTTTCGACGGGAATGAAGTGAGTTAATTTTTTTTAAATAAAAACCATCCGAATTAATATTACCAACGCCTTTTTATCTTTCACCCCTAGGGATATTTCAACCTACCTAGTAAGTTCTAAAAAATCATTTTTTATTTTTTAGTTATTGAGAAATGAAGATTAACAATAGTTACAAAAGGGTAACCAGAACATTCCTTGAGCGATTGTCTTCATTTTGAGCCTAAGAACATAATTAATACCATATTTATAGAGAAGTTATGGACAGGTAAACGCAGAAAAACATTGACCTGTTTTCAGTCAAACGCATACTCACCCCTTTGGCGCGCCGTTGGGGGTAAAAATGATCAAGGCAAAAAACGAATAAATAATTCACAGATTAAATCCTCGGTGAAATTAATTTCAATGGAAACCTAATCAATAATACAGATGATGCAAATGATCATCAATCCAATAAATATATTCAAACACATTTCACTGAAAATTTAATACGTTAAATTTGAAAATAAAATTGAAATCCAATTGCAGTTTCTTGAGGAACTGTAAGAACAAATATGAAAAAATAAACACGGTATTCATAAAGAAAAACAACTCATGAGAATTCATATTCATTTGCCATTTAATTAATTTTTAAATAAGAAATTTGTCACAATTCATTTTCAATGCTTTTTCTTTCTCAACTCAATTCAAAAATATTATTAAATAAACAATATCAGAAATCATCAGATCATAAAATATCAGAAATCAGAAATCAACTTCTTCTGCTGTAGATCACACAAATAATACGAAAAATCAATGATAAACATATCAACAGTTCATCAATTATGTCAATTTTTCAATTACGAGATCGGCCGTGCGTGCTACGCACGCACCTTCTCATCATCTCCTATGACACAACAGCTTTCTTGAAGTTCAAGTGGTGGCGCGTTGGTTTCAGCCTTACGCTCATTCGAGATTTTCGAGATATATCGATAGTTTCTTTCCCTTCTCTTTTTTACAATAGGATTCCCTTCTCCTTTTTACAATAGGATCTAAATTAGTTCACAAATCTCAATTCACACAAATAGTCATTATCATTTATCATATATCCAGTTATCGATTCTCAATAAATTTATGAGTTAAAATATTTTTTATCCTTACATATAATAAATCTGTAGTTCCTCTATGTGGATGTCCGCTTTTCACGAAAAATCCACTGAACGGATTTCAATGAAATTTTCACTGACAAGGAACACTAGGGAGGTGTTCCCCTCCGATTTCGATGAAACTCATATATGTAGTAAAGGACTCGAAACTAAACGACACGTATTTTTTTTTATCGGCAGATACGCAGTTTTAAGGGGGTAAACCATGGTCAGAGGGTGACCACTTTTGGGGGTGATTTTTCAATTCCACCTATAAGAAGGGAATTTTCCTAAATGTTCATTATGGGAATAAATAGCTCGTGAGGAATTATGAAAATCACAATTGATAGTTTCTCCGTGGGTTGAAATTTGGGGGGTAAACTATCCCTGTAAAGACTTCATTTTTCAATGGTTTCCCCCCTTAAAACTGCATATCTGCCGATAAAAAAAAAATACGTGTCCTTAGTTTCGACTCCTCTACAACATATATGAGTTTCATCGAAATCGGAGAGGAACACCTCCCTAGTGTTCCTTGTGAGTATGTAAAACTATTTTGTTCAATATGTCAAAATCTACTCAACCAATTTTGATTTTTTTTTTTTAATATCCATTACGATGTTCTCCATTCATCTATAAAAAAAAATATACTCCCTCTCATTGAAACTTTCTGTGATATCATCATTCTTGTATTTTCCATTTTGCTCCTCGCTTATATATGTACTACATATGGTTCGAAGCTATGATATTGACATGAAATTTTCACTATAGTATCGAGTTACATATTCACAGAAAATTTGGAGTCGTTCAGTGCGACATGTCCGGAGATACTGCAATTTATTGCATGCAAAATAGGCCTCCTGAGCAAGTTTTTTTCTTTGTTTTCAGGGAAATTTCCTTAAAATAAATTGGAATGTCACTTATTTCAACGATTTACAGGTCATTAGATTTTGGAACTATCCTGCACCCTTAAAACAAGTCACTTTTTCTTAAAATAAGAAATTTACTTTTCTCTGTTCTGGCTGATTTTTCGTAGTATACAGTCAACTCCATAATGTCTTGCTGCTAATCCCAATATTGAATATGGAGTGCTCTTGATGCTCGCTTGTGATCCTACATCAGACACTTCCACTCATTGCTGTAAACTCTATAGAATATCTTCGACCGCGCGAGAGCCGACTTACGACCACCAGTGCGTTGGCAATCGTAACTCCGGCTCGTATTTACCGGAATGACGCAGAATTATCACACCGCCATCTGAAATATTAATACAAGTATTAACTTACTCTCGAAAGTGGTACATCAATCTTATTGATATTCGCTAAATGCAAATATGGAAATCAATACGTAAGGGACGTATATGGGGCCCAATAGATGTAATCGGAATTCATCTAGAAAAATCAAATAGCATTGTTATAATTCTACGTGGCGATGAATGGAGCAGAGTTAATTAATCTATCCGTGCTGACAGTTTGGAGAGAAGTACAAATTTCATCACTCATCTCTCATCATCGTATCTATTATTATGATTCCTCTGTCAGTCTCTTTTGTTTTAAAAACACCCTATTGCAATCCATCTACGATGGAGCATGTGCTGCATTTATACTGAGGACAAGGGTGAGATGGAGACGGTTACAGTGAAGAGGCCTTATGACGTGAAAATACGAATGAATGCCGAGAATGAGAACATACTCGCATTGAGCTTAGAACAGAATGCACACATACTTATTACAGATAATTATGAAATGCGACGAAAGAAGAAGAAGAGGAATGAGAGAAATAGGTGACAGAATACAATAAACCTGGAGAGTATTATTTAGACGGTGAGAGCAAAAGGGGAAAAACGAGAGAGAATTTCCTTCCCTGGTGGACCTCGACGAAGTGTTTGCAGTGGTGGCATTGTGACGTGAAAGTAAATTGTGAATAATGCGAGACAATATTCACCCTTGATACGGGGATAGAGAAAGATTTTTTTTATCAAGCTGCCAACTTTTTCGTTGTATGTACTTGTCTATACAGGTTCTCTCGCTCCCCCCTCCCCCGTAGGAACGTAGAGTCTTATTTGCGTCCGTGCGCTTTTTTCCCTCTTTCTTGACAAAACTCCTTTTTTCTCTTACCATTCAAGCGCTAGCTGTTTGCTTATTCTCTCTGTACCTCGATTTTTTTCTCAATCCACCCCACTTCCATTGCCAGCCACTGCCTACGGTGCGTCTTTTTCACGTATTACAAAAAACTCGGCACTCGGAAAAGCATCAGCCAGCTGCGTGCGGGAAATTGAAGGTAACCCTTCGCCGCCAGATCGAATAACTAGTCTCTTTCTCCAACACCGACAGTTAGCTCTATATACACTTGAAAATGAGGGGAAAAGAGGAATCAGGAAAATAAAGTGGGGAAATAAGGAAGAAAATTAATTAACGAACCTCCATGAAGAACTCAGTTTCAGATATTTCTGTTCTCCTTCAACTACGAGTTGTGAAAGACTGATAGAGGAGTGGGAAAAAAAATACACGTATCACTTGTGACCGAGCAGAGGAAAGATGGGGCGATTAAAGACTGATCCGGGATGAAAAAACGAGACGAAAAGTTTTGTCGAAGCGCGAGGGTTGATAGTAGCCGGTGTCCCTTGTGAGTTTCGAAGGAGCTCAGAGACTTCTGAGTTAGAAAAAGAAACGGAGAAATAAGCACGAAAGAGAGTAAAATGAAAAAGGAGGAGAACATGAGGAGGTTGAAAAAAGAGAAAAGTTGCAAGGATGGAGGAGTGCAATGTGCGGTGGGACCGGTAAGTTTCGAGGCGGCTACCTTCTGGGCGTCAACTTTGCTTAGGATCCCTTGCTAGAGAGTAAACCGCTAGAGAGATCTGCAGAGAGCGCGAGAGAGAAGCTAGGAATGGGAATGAATCCGTTGGGATACAAAGAGTGAAAAGTATATGCGCGGTTGCATTCGCCGGGGAGTTTAATTTGCTTGGAAATGCGTCGAGCTTAATGAGCAATTAATTGGAACATTAATTAGCCATGAATTTTCGGTAAATCGAGGAAATATGGATGAGATTTTCTCCATTGTTGCACTGATTTTTCTTCTTCTTCCCTATAATTCCTTTTTATTCATCGTCATGCATTATCGCCGAGTCGCACATAGCGATAAAAAAGTCCCAAGCAAGACCGAAGACTCACCAATCAAAATTATTTCAGCTATCTAACTTTTGCGTCCGCCATGAAGACCTGCACATCGTTATATCTGAAAGCGAAGACAAGGAAGGAGACATATGTCTAGACTTGGGTGAGGGTGATAGAGTATTCTTAGGCTTAAGTCCTAGTGCAAACATTCGGTGCTTTTCCCTTTTCAATTCTCATGTCGTCTCATCTTTTCTATTCACCTCCTTCCCCTCTTCCTCAGAACTGTTTCACAAATGTAACTCCTTCATTTCTAGTTCCAGGTTTCTATATTCTCACGTGTATGCGACGATTTCCTATTCATCGATTCAATATTTGCAATATCTCGGCTCTCACTATATGCACGAGAGCTCATACTCAACTAAGTCAACTCGTGGATTTCTCGAAAAGTGACATCCCGAGTGGAAATCAACCCGGTGACGGAACGGTTATATGATTTCTATACGCAATTCGTCTACGGAGCTACTTCCGTGCACGGAAATATTTCGAGAATAGGCCCCCAGGACCGGATCCGACTTCGA
Organism: Coelinius sp. EB29; assembly: GCA_035578325.1. Classification (NCBI taxonomy): domain Eukaryota; kingdom Metazoa; phylum Arthropoda; class Insecta; order Hymenoptera; family Braconidae; genus Coelinius; species Coelinius sp. EB29. The sequence goes on along the minus strand of JAOZGT010000001.1, from coordinate 8,038,680 downwards.
AAGGGAGAGCCTTAATAATGTACCCCCTATCCGGGTACGATCCGAGCCGGAACGTGAGCGTACTAGTACTACTGAGCAGACTGACGCGTGATCCCGTTCCGATCAGGCAAAACTGATTTAAACCGTGGTACGTTGTCCGTATCAATATGGCGTCCTGTCGTGGTCAGGCTAGCCTGAGTTGAAACCTAATAGAACGTCCGTAGCGATACCAGATCCGGCCAGCGCGAGGGGTAGCCTGACTTGTATCGTAATACGGTGTCCGCCTCGACGGCATGCGGGACCCTGATCAGGACCGCAGTAGTATACCGTTCTATGTAGTCCGTTGTGCTACCTGATCTGGTCGGTATGAGGAAGGCCTGATATGATGGAAATCATAACGCGACATCCGTATGAAACATTCGAATCCATCTCAGGGCCGCAGCAGGCTACTGTCAGGCTTGCCTAATTGTAATTCCATTCCGATTCCTATACGGCTCCGCTGTTCGGGACGTATCATGAAAGCCGGAGCATTTCCGTGATTGGTTAGATTATAAGATTTTCATTGGTTAAATTATAACAAAAAGATTTTTCCATCTAATAAAAAAAAAAAAACGAGTAGTATGGGTGTGACCCTTTGCGGGTCGAACCAATAACTTCCCGACCAATACCCTTTTCAGTTGAAATTCGAAAAGAAATGAAAAAAGCTCCGGAAATTTCATTTTTGAATAACTAAACAACTGTTGAGACGATTTTGTTCTCGATTCAGTCAGATTTAGTCTATACAAAGACGCACGATTGCATGCAGAAAATTCCAAATTGCATCATTTATTCAGAAGAAAAAGAGGAATTTGTCAAAAAAACCTCTTTTCGACGTTTTTTCGCATAATTTTTGCAAATGACTAAAAAACCGCTGAGGCGATCTTCTTCAAAAACTAATCAGTTCTAAGTTACATAAAGATGCATCGATTGAAAAAGAAACAAATCAAATTGTACCATTCGTTCAAGAGAAATCGTGTCCCAAAAAATTTTTGCGTCACATACATTCACACACACACACACACACACACACACACACACACACACACACACACACACACACACACACACACACACACACACACACACACACACACACACACACACACACACACACACACACACACACACACACACACACACACACACACACACACACACACACACACACACACACACACACACACACACACACACACACACACACACACGCACACGCACACACACACACACACACACACACATTATCCCGAAAATGATGGGAGAGTGTGTAGAGACCTTGAAACTTGGAGATATGATGAAAATTAGATTTTCATTTTTCGGGATGATTACAATTACTTCCTTATCCCGGGAAGTTAATATAAAAAAATTACAATTTTATGTTATCTCATCCTCTTTATTTTTGCTCTTTTTATTTTCGTTCGTAATTTGCATACTCGAGCCTCAATTTGCAAATAAATATATAATAAGGTCTAAAAATTCTCCATATTTTTTAAAGAAACTTTAACCTCTTGTTTTTTTTTCATATATCTCATATTTTCTGAGATATGATTTTTTTTAGATTGATGTGAAAATATTGTATGCGGCAGTCCCCACTCCTTGCGCCCAAACTTCCTTCTCCCCGTGCTCCTCCCGTCAGAACATTTCCGTAATTTTTATGCAACATAATTTTTATGCAATAATTATTCAACTATTATTATTAAAAAATAATTTCTTTGAATAAAGTTCATGATCTTTCGATCCGAAAATTTGCACTTTGTAACTAAAATGTGCCCTCCAGCGGCACCGAAAAAAGGGCTTTTCCGCGTTCGAACTTTGAGTGCGCTTGGAAGCTTAACGCTTATAGATAGAAATATGCCTCCGTGGACTTTTTTGTAGGAAATTCAATTTCCTACAAATTACGTCCTATGACTTTTTAGCGTATTTCTTGTGGTTTTAACGGCGTAAAGCAAACAAGGTCAGGCGGACGTTTTTTTTCACTTTTCAATTTTTTTTATTTTACCAATGTCCCGGTGTGCTGGAATCTCAAAAACTCGATATGTATTTTCCACTATTTTTGCACGTCAGGTGGCATAATTTTCATTCATATACTATCATCTTCAATTTCAAAATACTAGTTTGATTGGACTAGCAAAGAAATTATAACAGTGGTCCTCACCCTATGTCATTTTTCATTGTCACTCGGATATATTATCGAGAACATTTTCACGTAAAATTCCCGATGGTTTTCTTCTCATTTTGTTCTTCTCGAGAACTGTTCTCGGACTTTTGTTCTCATTTTGTTCTTCTCGAGAACTGTTCTCCAAGTTTCGTTCTTCTATGTGAAGAACAAAACCAAAAGTGTTCTCGGTCCCTGAAAAATAATCGACTTGCACACTTCCGAGATTACATTTTAGATTACATATGATATTACTTCAATTACTTCAATTTGGGATTCCTTGGCCAGGTTTGGCATTTTTTAAATAATGAGTAATTGGGCGGTGTGAAACTTGGTAAGTTGTTTCAAAGTGTCAACTCTTCTCCCGGAGAGAGTTGAAAAAAAATTGAAAAGCACCCCAAAAAAGCTTTTTGGCTTCCGAATGGAAGCCTCTACAATCGTTCAATTTTCACATTTTCCAATTTTACCTGGAAACGATGTAGAATGGTCTAAAACGTAAAAATACGAAGTTTGGCGAGAATGTCTGTATGTGTACAGGCTGACCGGTGGTCACTTTTTCGTAAATTGAACAATTAAACGGGTAAAAGAGTTCCAAAAAATCTGAAATTTTGTGAGATAGTTGGATTTAGATGGGGCTAGTTTTGTGCCAAATTTCAGCTTGATCGATCAATTGGTTCTCGAGATATTGCTATGTATCGAAAATTCATTTTCCTTCAATGTCTCGAAAATGACTGGACCGATTCCATTAATTTTTTTTTTTTTTTAATCTTTGTCTTGATGTCTTCTACCTGAATCAATTAAAATATGTATACCTGTTCATGCAAAGTTTTTAAGATATGGCCATTTTTGTGTTTTTCACTCAAAATCCTTGTAAACACGCTAACTTTCGAAAAAATCAAGATATTAACTTGAAATTTGGCATGAAGGTGTCTCTTATGATTATAATATTTGGTATTTAAAATCAGCTCAATCGGACGATTAGTTTCGGAGATATTTAACTTTGCTTGCGAATCGATTTTACTCGATACCTCGGAAACGACCTGATCGATTAAATTTTTTTTCTTCTCAAAATCTTCGTCTCGATGTCTTCTATCTTAAGGTTATTACCCCGAGGGAGTCAGTGTCAAAATTTTTGACGCTGAGCGCTGGTATCCCGCTAAACAGAGCGCCCGGGTTAGACCAAAAACTTTTACCAAAGTACAGTCCGACGCGCCTCACGCACACATGAATAGACTGTGCATCAATACGTGCGCATAAAGCTAACGTTGAATGGTGTCGATCGTGGTAACCATGCGTAGGCTCTCATGCATAGTCTATCTCTCTCTTCGATGGCTTCCGTAGTTGCGTTGCTGCCGCGTCGTGTGTACTGAATTCAATGTCCCGCCCACTTAGGCAAAAAACACGACTTTGTCAAATTATTTCTCGGGTATGAAGCGATTTTTCGACTCGATTTTTTTTTGGTAAATTGGTTGACACTAGTTCTACACTGTGTTTTTTTTTTATTAAAAGTTCTCGAGTGGTTGATTTTTAAAAAAATAAAAAAGGTGAAATTGCCTTTACCGACGTCTTAAAAGGAAAAAATCATATCTTAGGACAGAGGCGAGTTAGAAAAATCAGTCTGTGCTCATTTTATAGGTAATCCTTTGAGCTATCTATGATAAAAATTTCATTAGGAAATGTAGAGTATTTGAGCCACGGGGCAACAACCTTAATCAATCAAAATATGTATACCCGTTGATACAAAGTTTTCGAGATATGGCCATTTTTGTGTTTTTCACTCAAAATCCTTGTAAACACGCTAACTTTCGAAAAAATCGAGATATTAACTTGAAATTTGGCATGAAGGTTGTGACGTGTCCTTCCCCTGTAGATCTTAAATTTAACTCCAAAACCTTGACTGCAACGAGAATCCAGACGAAACTACTGGGATTGTGTCACCTTCGGCCTCGTCCATCTCAATTTCCCCAAAATTCCAATAAACCTTAAACTTAGTGCCAGCTACTCTTTCGAGAAACTGAAGTTGGGCGCCAGATAATTTTTAGCAACGCGGAATCATCGAACCGCAACCGTAACGAAAAACTGTAGAAACGATACAAATGTAGGATTAGGGGGAAAATCGAGAGGAGAGGTTGCGGAATTTACCAGACTAGCTCGTTTAGAAAAATTCGGAGAGCGGGCGTGGATTAATCGCTCGATCTTAGGAAAAGAAGTCGCGCATCCCAAAGCCAAAATCTACCAGATCAACTGGTAAGGAACTCAACTTAGACCTCTAGAAAATACCGGGGAGAGTGTAAAAATCAATATAACTTCGGATTATAATTAAACAAGAGAACTCGTATTTATTTCTCACTCGAATTCAATTAACCATTCGTTCATTTGACGACAACTTTCAAGTTAAAAGATAGAGTGAGTGACGAGAGAGAGAGAGAGAATTTCATTGAATATTAAGATTTTACTGGATCAAAATGCGCGTGACTGATTATCCAGCGTCATTCGAGACCCGAAGAGCCTGGGGATCCAGTATTTCGAACAAAAATGAATTTTATATACGGAATGGGGAAAATTTTAAGTTAGTCAGGCGGAATTGAAGAGAAATTCGCACTCTGAGGTGCACAATTAATCTCAACAATTGCAATTTTACGATTAACCACCTCGAATTTCACCTCAAAAAAGGGTTCGAGGGTGCAAGGGGGTCAAAAGCACTCAATTGGTGCTAGATTCCGTCGCAATATTCGTCAAAACCCGGTGCTGGGTGTCTCAGTGAAGGTGCGAGATCGCCCCACAGCATCACCCACCTGGGCGGGCTGCATGCACGGAGAAAAAAATACAGGAAAAATTCTAGTGCTAGCACCGGAATTTGGGTGCAAACGCATGAGTCACCAGGGATTTACCGAAGAATAGAAAAAATTACCCTTCCTCCATTATTTTTGAAGTGAAACTTCTTACGGGAGGGTCTTGAAATCCGGATCGGCAACCTTTTTCGGTGACGGAAATAGGTGGGAGTAATACGCAGCGTTGAGAGAGTGGGGGCCGTGTCTCGCTTGCCTCCGTGTATCGGGGAAGAGTGAGACGTACGGCCTTCTCTCTCTAGCAGCCCGTAGTCATATTTACTACGTTCAGGCGAAAAGAGATTAATTAGTTTTGAAAATTCTCTCTCTCCCGTCAACGAGAAAAAGAAAATTATCCTATCAAATGCACCCATGAAGTTTCACTTCTGTCGAGTGTCTTCACGACACACCATATTTTTTTTTCATTAAAATGTAATAATTTTTATGAAAAATCTCACTAAAATTTCTGGTGCAGCACCGTAAAATGAGGGTGCATTCCAATTTTTCGAGTAATTTCATGAAAAATTATCGTTACCATGGTATTTAATACTGAATTTGTGTGAAATTTCACTGAATATGAAAGAATATTTACTGTACTGGGAGATTAAATTTTCGGGTGCTCCATCAGAATCTGAATAGAATCCGAATCGGAATCGGGGAGTTTCGGGAGTTTTCGGCTGTCGTCTTGAGGACCTAGCTGAGCCACTCGTGCGTCACTCGTCAATCATGTCCTCCTCGACAGATGATTTACCGTATCGTCGTCGTTTACTTCGAGAAGTGTATTGACAGTGTATATTGGGTGTTTTTGTGCCAAAATAAGTTGTGTTCAGAGGTTACAAGTGTATTAATTATATTAACAATTCGAAAATAATGTGAGAACTATTTATTTATCTATTTAAATCATAACAGTGGACAGATATGCTAAACGTTGCACGAGCGTTTGTTGTACAATTCGCCTTGAGTATGGAGAGAGGGGAGATTGAGTGGAATTAAAAAATCAATAACTTCAAAAAACATTGAGAAATAATAATGATTGTCGAGAAATATTGGTGATAAAAATATTGAAAAAATAAAATAACATGCTCCTTAGCTATAGCATAACCAATCTAGTGCGTGCCTCGAATGATGTTAGATTTATTGTTAAAAATTGGTATGATTAAGAATAAAGAATAAAAACCAGAAAATCGCCTTTTTAAATTTAGAACCTGCATCCAATTAAGTAATTAATTACTCGATCATTTTTTAATAATTAATTAATTGATTATAACAATAAAAAAAAATGAATAAGGAGAAAAATTGAGGAGCGGTTTGCTAAGTTTTACTAGTCAACAAATTAATTTTTAATGTGCGACTCCGGAATTTTTCGGGTGCTAGTCAATTGCACCCATTTTCTGGTACGGCACCCGAATTTTTCCCTACATTTACAGGGAAAAATTCCTATATTTTTTTCTCCGTGTGCGGGTAATGTTCATCTTATTTCGCATTTTTCTTCACTTCACTGGAGTACTTGAACCGGTTAATAATTTATTTTGGGGCTTCAGGAGGCTTGAGGGCACTCAATGGTGCGCCACTTCCATCCACACAGCGAGAGTTTTTACACTGGGGAAACACTATGGCTCAACTTTGGCGAGGGCACATGTGCTTCGAGTTTTCACATAATTATTCCCCTAATTCACCTCGGGTGGACTTGCACTGATTTCTCCCTTAGAGGAGGTGCAATAATTCAAGGAACTTACCATTTTTCCGTCTGCACGGGATTGTCCTTGGCTGGGTTTTCAGGGTTATGTGGAAAGGTGGTGTTGTCGGCTGGATGGCACGAATAACTCTGACGCTTCACTCAGCCAGTCGGTTTTCACGGCTGAGGCGCGATCGGAACGCTACCTGAGGTGTCGTTGGAGAGTCACAACCGTGGATCGATGTGAATCGATGCTTGGCGCATCAATTCAAACGGGAGGAGGACGATGCTCGTATCTACTCGGGATTTAAATGGTTCTTTAATTATTTATTTATTTTATTTGAATTAACTCCAAAAGGAGGAATGGGTGAATTAACCATAAACGTAACTGTAATTAATCATTTGGGCCGTGGGAAAGGCAGATGTTAGCCTGTTTTAAGCAGATACTTTCCACCTGAGTGGGTGTAATTAGAGCGGATGGCACTCTCCCGGGAGATATTGAAGAATTGCCGAAAACGAAACGTAAGAAAATCTAAAAGTCCAGGGCGATCCATACAAACCAATGGACTAAGCTCGTCTCCATGGCCTTCCAACTGGCAATCTCCAACATCTCCACTATTCGCAAAAGCCAAGGAGCGTGAGCATCTCAGCTCAACCTCTATGCTCATCCACTTACACCCAATGGGAAACCGAGATCACTGGGAGGCACAGTATATCGGCCACGAACTTCAGTTGATCAATTCGGTCCCACTCAAGGATCTACTAAATTTTTATTAAAGAGAACTCAAAATAGTTCAAAACAAAACCGTAACGAAAGAAAGATAATTCTCCCGGACCCAAAGAAACTGAAAAGGCAAATATTTAACTGGAATTTAGACTCTAACCGTAATGTGATTTAACGTCTCGCGACTCTAAAAATTGACTTTTATATTTTAATTTTATTAAATAAACTCCATCCTCCGGGTTGATCCTGATCCTGATGTTCTCGACGATCCTGTCGCTGCCGATGTCTAGATTTTTGACTGGACTGCCGCACCCTACCATGGGGGCTACTCCAGGGGAAGGGGGAAACGCGACTCTCTCGAAAAAATACTCACTCTACTTACAATATTATTTTTTATAAATATCCGTTGAATCTCAGCTTCAATTACAGGTGACGGAATTCCAGAAAATTTCGTCACAAGGTGTGACTCTCATGATTGTCATGTTTGGTATTTAAAGTCAGCTCAATCGGGCAGGTGGTTCCGGAGATATTCAACTTTCGAGATATGAAATGCAAAACATTTACTATAATAATACGCGAAAAGGATTGAAAGGACCATTCGGAAGCGCTCCGTCAATTGATTGATGGCGAAAAAAAACGCACACGTAAAATTAACAAACTCCACAACTGCAAATCTGTAGTTACAAATCTGTAGCCGCATGTCGCTGCCGCCTACTTGTTTTTTAATTATCTCAGAAACCGTTTCAGATACAAGATAAAAGGTGAAATACAAAATTGTAGAGCGTAGAATGTTCTACATGGAAGGTGTGTTTAGTGAGGAACTTGATAGTGGGTGGTTTTGGGTGGTAAATTAATTAGGAAAGTGCCAGACTTAGTGAAAAAATAACACAAGTATTATTTAACATTCGAGTTATGATTTATTTGTGGGGTTATCCACTTGTCGAAGTTAATATACACTATTTACAGCAGTTGAGAGTTTCCTTGAATTTTAATAAATCGTTTAATCACTTTTAAGAGAGAAAAAACACTGAATTTAAGTAAATTGATAATGTTCTCGTGAGAAAGTTCTGTGAGTTCATTGAATTTACCACTGAAGTTAATACCGAATTATTGATGATTTACTGCGATAATTCACTAGATAATCGATGATTAAATATATTGAATCTATAATACTTGAATAAACACAATAATATTGACCGATAATTGACTCTAAACGTTGATAAACTCGATTAATAATCTCTCGAAAATTACATTCTGCGCGATTGATGCTCGCTAGAGCAAGACTTTTAGACTACATGTTTGCCTGAAGGCTAGTTGATGACGACTAATCGTTGGGGTTAAGCGTCTTAGCGAAGTGACTTGACCGTTGACCCGAAGGGCCTCGAGATTTACCGATGATTTACGATTTTAATGCTAATTTGAATTTTAGATAATTTTCGATTCAAACAAGGTGATTATGACTCCACCCCTATTACCACCCATTCATCCCCCAGAGCCATGTAAAGATTGGGGGTGAGAGAAAAATTAAAAAAAAAATAATAAAATTGATATTTTTCAAATCTTTCTTTTGTTAATAGCTTAAAATATTCCCATTTGTGATTCTCAATTTTTTACCTCCACCGAGAAATAATTTTTGGAAAATTACAACATCAAATTGGCAATAAGTTTTTAACCAATCGAAGAATTACAAAATATCTAAATCGAATCTGTAGATAATTTAATTATGAAAATTCTGGAAAAAAAATGTTAATTCATCGATTGGTTAAAAAGTTATTGCCAATCTTACTCGTTTTTTCCATCCCTCAATAAAAGCTTAAGAATCAAATCAATGAGGGATGTTGGGCAAAGCTTAAGCAGATGGCAGCAGGTAACTAGGTGCCTCATATGTCGAATGAGTTAGATAAAGATGGACAGATGGATGCTATCCTTGTCTGACCCATGCAAAGTAACCTAGTTATGTGGCGCCATTAGCGCGTGCCTTGGCCACCAACATTCCTAATTCTGGAATCAGTTTGTTGCGCCATCCGACTCGAAAGAAACAGACTTTTATGAGAAAGTGGCGCTGACGTCACGTGAAACACTAGATGCGACACAGGGTCCCTAGAGTTACCGACTGATTCTCTAGGGTTTCGGTATAGTTTGATCCGTTTACACTGCACTGATGGCAATCGCTGAACATCAAAAATAAAAATGCGATTACGTTCATTTCACTGCAGCCAACTCAGTGGCTCCAATCTGACCGTTCCATACGGAGATAATAAAAATCGTGAAGATGTGCTCAGTAGCTCGTTGCTATGTGCATATTTTCGTTAATATTAAATTAATTAAATGAATAGAAACATCAGTGGATAGCTGATATGCGATTCATATAATGTAACTAGGGACAGTTTTGATGTAAGCAGTGAAATTAATTTAATGCCACCGGAAATTGAATTGGAGGTAGTGGAAGGGGAAATTGTGTCGTGTATAGATATTCGGTAGTGCTCGGCCTTGTTATGTGAGGTTATGAAACGAGTACTTGGCCGATACGCTACCGCGTATCTCGATTCAAATCCGGCAGCCGGGGAATAGCTTTATCCGGTCCTGATACGTTCAATCTACAGCCAGCCTGATCAAGATGACCGTACGAACAACAGATCCGGAACTGATGTGACATCAAGTTGGCCCCATCAAATTTCTAGTCAGGTAGATGCTGTACTGGAGAGGAACAACCGAATACTCTCACGATTTCACGCTCTATTTCAGCCATATTTCAACCGCATCTTTTCACCATAATCTACTACTTCAATCATGGGCATCTCTATGTCCCCACGAAAATAAATAACTGACCGAAAGCCTAGTTCTCCATTATGTGGCCTTTCACCTCAGTTTTAATTACACAAGGGCTAACAGAAATATCAGAAAATCGTTAATGTCATTGGAATTATTGAGTAATTAAGAATTAGTGAATTTGGAATCACGTGACGCCAATAGAAATATCTTCTTTCAAGGAAATTAATCAATTAAGTCATCCCATTTATGTGTCCAAAGTAACGTACATTTGCCGGGTTTTATTCCGTGAACCCTCCATGGCAGACGTTTTCTCCGGGTTGATAGATAATTTCGTCCTCGCACACCATCTTTCCAGGATTTGAATAGCACAGTTTAACCTGTCTCTCAGTACATCTAGGAATTTTTCACCGTCATGACACCGTCTTCCATGAAGTTTCACTTCTGTCGCGTAGCTTCTACGCTCTCTTTTTGAAGTGAAACTTCTTTAGGCGCGTCATGGATTTTCGACGACCGGAGTGAAACTCACTCAAGATCGTCACGAAAAACCGTCATGGAGAGATGGGGGTAACCAGACCCCTGGGGCCCCCCACCACTGCTCACAGTTCACTGTCGCTCTCTCACCGTATCCGCTTACTGAGGTGAGGGAGCCACTGACGAAGGTTCTCTCTCTCTCTTTTCTCTTCTCCTCTCTCTCTCTCTCTCTCTCTCAGAACCTAGCCAATGACACCACGCCAAGCATCAGCTGCTTGGTTAGTGTACTGCGCCGTGAGTGTAATACAACGAGTGAAATACGTAATTAATTGTGGTTTATTCGATTTGAAACAGAATTTGAGTGTCAAAAATGAGTAGTGACGAGATAGAAGTGATGAACATATCCGTGGCACAAGAGGAAATATCCCCTGAAAATCACCAAAGAAGAGGAGAGTTTGATTCACACAGTGATAACATTAACATGAGGTAAATATAACCAAGAAGAGTTGATAAATATCTTACAAAATAGTATTGTTGTTACATTACATTAGTACGACTAGACACGGAACAACAATCGATGCAGTTTTTGCACGATTCATTAAGGATTTGAGTGCTAATGTATATATTTCGCACTTTAGCTACCATAAACCAATTATCACGATATTAGGAAATAATATTCGCGAAAGTGACAATGAAAATGTCACATGATTGGCAAATTGTAATTGTAATTTTTAATTGTAATATTGTTGTTTATCTAATATTAAATCATTGTGAATAAATTGAATAATTGTAAATAGTATTGGATAATTGTAAATAAATTGAAATTTTTTAGAACTGTACATAAATCGAACTTCATTCATGTATGAGAAAATATAAGGAAGAGAAAATCTATGCTTCGTCGTTGAATTATTTAACCTATAATCTTCAAACTAACCTAAGAGAGAAAAAAAAGAGAATGAAATGAAAAGAGAGAGAGGAATACTAGTTTCACTTCCGTCGTGCGTAAGCTTGACACACCCATTTTTTTTTTCCATTTTTCAGAACAATTTGTGGTCATTTGCATAATTTTAGGGCTCGCAGGATCTCATTTTTCAATAAATACTGTTCTGCCGATTACAACGCAATGAAACGAGTACTTGGTGTAAGTTTTTTCAAAAAAGTTTTTTTTGATTTTTCATTAGTAGAAAAAATTTCCATAAGAATTCAAAACTTCTATGGAAAATAGTTCATAGGAAAAAATCCTTTAAGAATTCTTAAATCCTATAGAAAATGGTTAATGGAAAAAATCCCTATAGAAAATCCGAGATCCTATAAACTTTGGAATTTTCATAGGAACTAGGGGTGCGTTTGGTCGCTCCCATGGGTAAGTGCGTTGCAATATTGGTGGGACCCGTTTAGCGAGTCGCAACAATAACTTCCTGGTTTCTTCCTCATTATTGTGAGTGAAATTTTTACTTGCACGTATCTCACTCTCAACTTGTTCTAATGCTTCATCGATAACTTCATCACTTATAATAGAGTATTTCGCTTGATTGCCCTCTATCATTTTCTCATTGTTCTTATATACTATTTCATAGTCAATATTTTCTACCTCAAGATTTTCATTACGCCAAGGCATAAATAATAATATCTTCTCTCTATAATAGTTTGCAGGGTCTTGTTTCAAGCTATATCTTCGGTATCCGATGAGAGCTATTTGTTGTCGAAGCTTGTATGCTCTATCCTGTCCTCATCATCTTCGTCATTATCATTTTCATCATCATCTTTTGATGGATTTTTTTGCATGTTTGATAATTTGCCGCATAATCAGCAAGACAAATATTCTCAAGCTTCTTTCCTCTTCCACTATATTTATCAAATACATCAGCCAACTATATTTCAGTAGAGTCTTTATCAAGTTTTTTCAGATCTTCATCAGTTTTCAATATACGAACACGTTCTGTTATTGGCCCTGCGTTGATGAATATTGTCTTCCTACTTTTTTTTTTGATAACGACAATTGTAGAGCATGGTACGCTGCCTCTTGGGAGGACATTAAGTTACCGTTGAGGAACACATTTGCAATCTTCCGGAATTTCTCTTTAATACTATTATTGTTCATAAGTAAATTCAAGGGAGGTGGAGAATCAAATACAACATTAAAATTATGTTATAAATGCGACGTTTCGCTAATTATTATAGCTTCATCAGGCACTTAACATGATTAATATCTTGTCTCATTCAAATTAAAACTCTTGAAACGGAGTTCTCCATATGTAACAAGAAACAAATAGCAAAATTTAAGAAACATATTCTCTCGAATGACAACCACTCAGATACAGTCACACGTCTTCACTATTATTGTTATTATCACAGTCTACCGCAGCTTTTCTCAACAATTTTGACAACCCCTTTTTAATTTTACTAATATAATTAGCGACGTAACTCATTACGGCTTACACATCTAGTATAAATTGCATATCTATATTTGATTCAAACAATTGTAATATATCTTTATTATAAGAATTAATTCTCACCTCTAAACTAGATCTCTTCAAAAATACTCGCTTTTGTTTCAGTGTGCTGCGAATCGCAAGGATATACTCTTTCTTAGTCATATCCAATTTCTTCAAAATTTCATCATAACTCATAGAAATTTCTTCTTTATAAAACTTATTCATTAGTTTATCAATTGATTGATATGGTTTTGGTATAGCTTCATTCTTATTTAATGGCTCCAAAATCATTGTTCTTTTCAGAATTGGATAAGGGATATGAAAACAACATTGTTTGTTTTTTTGTCTTTTATAGCAACTATGACCATCCTTATGCATTTGCAATTTGATGTATGGATTCTTTTTATCATATTTAAAAGTGAGAAATAGATCAATAAAATCAGTCAATCGATCATTGTCATTTATATCACTGTCATTCCTGTATTTCGGGGCATTTTTCAACCGCAAGAGCATATGTTCCTGCGGGCTTCCACGTTGTTGGAACTCAACACGTTGATAGCTGTCCTCCAGTACATATTCACCAAATATGCTCTGCTTTTGTCTTAACATCCACATAAATTTCTGGACCTTCTGATCAAAATAACGCGCGCACGTAACCGGATCATTCCTTATTAAATCAGTCTTGATATTATTATCCAGATCATATGCTTCTTTGATGGACAAAGTGTGACCCTTTGCGCTGTACTTCATGAAGGTTTGTAATAACACAGGCCAGCGACTTTCAGCAGCTGATAATTTTAGAAAAATAGTAAGCTTACCTATTTGATGACTCATTGCCAATAGTTCCTCCTTTTTATGCTCCCAATATACTGGCGAGGATCTTACGAATTTGAGCATTCTAAACCTATCGTCAAATTCAATCAACTTAGCACTAAAATCAACATCTGATGCATTCCGGCATTCATTGGCTTATCACTGTTCTTCTTTGTTCATCTTAAACATATATTTATACTCAACGAGCATGTTATTTCTATAGTTTTTTTGGCCATGAACAAAATTCCCGAAGGAATACAGGATCGTCGATAATAACGTCTCGCTTCATTTTGGTAAATTGAATGAGTGCCCTGCAAATATTCGGGGAAAACACAATTCATCCGGGTCTTCAATTTTATGCCAAGGCATTGGATGTTTATCTTGTCTATCTATCTATCTTATTTATTTTGTTCAGGGGTGATTATATTCACAATTGGTACATACTTTTCTACGACCTCTGCATTCCGGTCAACGAACAAAACCTCGTCATTGTTGATTCGATCGAAATCGATCAATTGATTGATTTCCATCTTACTTTCCTTTTTATCAATAACTATATCATTGTGCCTATTGGGTCTATTTCTTATATCTGTTTCGTCATTCATTTTCTCATTATCAATGATGCCATGATCGTCAACTATGAAATTTATTGGACGATCATCATTCTCATAGTTCTGAAAATACGTTTCATCCATCTTAACGTCATCCTTTTTATATAATGGCATAGTAATTAAATGATTTAATGCTTCACAAATCAGTGCTGATCGAATAGCTCCAAACATATAATCACTTTTGTGATCAACGTGTCTTTCCAATTTGATTTGAATTCTCTGCATTTCATTAAATTTACGTGGTTATACCTGTAACATATCACTTATATCTATTTGAATGTGTACGACACTGCTTTTGAGACCTAATTGCAGATTTAAAGCATAGGGTTTGAGCGCCCAAATTTGCATGAAATACAATACTGGTGCCACCATTCTCTCTTCAAGATCGGACAATTCCCGGACAGATTTTGGGACTTCTATGAATTGGAAACCATTACTTGTTAATAACCTATATATATGTCGAGGGAGTAATCACTCCAAAAAATAGTGTACACTAGATTTCAAGATTTCGAGTTTTTTTTTGAAGATTCCATGAGATTTCAAGAAATCCATAAAAATTTCATAGATTTCAGGAGATTTCTAAGATTTCAAAGATTTCAAAGATTTGAGAAGATTTCCTATAATTTCAAGTTATCGAATTGAAATGTCAAAATGTTAGAAAAATACCGTGGGGGCACAACAAACCCCAAGAGCAAAACGGAAAAAAACTTGTCAAAAAAAACGAGAACAATAACAATAAACATTAGAAAATAGAAAGAAAGCATCAATGGCATTTTAATAATCAGAGACGAAAAAAAAACATTACAAAAATCACAAAATTCCGTCTTTCATTAGGATAGTTTCATTAGGATAGTTCAGACCGCGATTTGAACCCGGGACTTTCCGATTATGCCTCGGGTGCTCTTCCAATTAAGCTATCCGGCTCCTAGCCACTTTTTCATTTCGAAATGTACCTGAAATTATAATCAATAAAAGAGTTTTATTAGTCAGAAGATTAATTTTCCAAAATCGTTTTGACCAGGTTTTCTTAATGATTTTTTTGACGTGCTCCACAAGATTTCATGGAATTCATGAATTCTTCCAGGATACTTCAGAGATTTCAAGAAAATGTCACGGGATTTCTCAGTATTTCAAGATTTCCAGGATTTCAAAAATTTCAAGAGATTTCATGAGATTTCATGAGATTTCAAATGATTTCAATCCAATCTGTACACCAAATTTCATGAGTGATTACCCCCTCGATATATGTGTAATTTCGTTCTTATGATATTCCAAATATTTCCTCAACAATTCGTTCCTTGCACATTAAGTGCTAACTCTTGTGATTTGTAGGCTTTATTTTGTCGAAGGATGCGATTTCTTTGCAGATTATTGGAAATTTCGTACTAAATATATAGCATATTTTGACGTAGAATAATATTCCTTGCAATGTTCCTCCTACGTTCATTAATCATATATTTCTTACGCTGTCGGATGATCATCATTCTATTTCGATTTTTTCTGAGTTCATCCTGTTCCAATTCAAATCCAATTTTATGTCGCCTAGGCAGACAATTGCTCTTATTTTCATCGACTATCGCCTATGGCAGACAATTGTTCTTACTTTTATTGATTGTTGCCTCTGGCTGACACTGATTTCCTATCCTTCTTTATTGATTATTACAATTCTGCTGAAGGCAACAATTATTGTGGTTTGGAAGAAAATTCTCAATAAAGCTCTGATAACGTTCTTCAAAGATGGATCGATCACTGCTGATTATTGAATGATGGCGGATACTCTTCCATGAGAAAGCCCCCATCCTCTCAGGAACGACTTGAATGCCAAACGGCAAGATTGCGTACCGTCAAGTCCTCAAAATCACTTATGTATTTTTTTACATTACCGATGATTGCTTGGGTATTGAGGAAAATCATTATTTATTCGTTTATTATTTTTATTCAATAATAAAATGTCAATTGTCCATTCATCGTTTTTCGTTTTTTGAATGGAACACGAGAAAAATCTATTTAAAAAAGGGATATTAGCAAAATTGTACCATTTTTGAAATGTTTCTCAGCATTTACCCCCCCCCCCCCTTCAACCGCTTTAATAGATTCGGCTCCTACGCGGAGGTCAGCGAAGGTAAAAAAAAAAATTCAAAAATTTGAAAAAAAATTTTAAAAAAAAGTGAAAAGTGATCCGTCGTGGGACGCCTGGTAGATATGAAACATCGAGGGCGGGGGGGGGGGGGGGGGTGCGCCGGCGAGCGACGCGCAGACTGGAATGGAGGGGAGTGTCGCCTGAAAAGACGACGTCTACGCGCTGACGTCAGCGCAACGCGCCATTAGATGTTTCACATCAAAAACAAAAAATGCAATTTTTCCTATTATGTTTTCCTGGAAAAACTGGAGAACAGCTAGAACAATTTTCTCCAAATTCATTTCCGCTCTAAGTTGGATGGAGACGCTTCGATTGCCTCATTGATGACCTCGATCGCATCATCCGTTAATGAGATATCGTAAACCAAAATTTCTGGTAACTTCTGGTAAATTTCTGGTAAATAAAGCTTTCATCTAGAAGCAAAACATCCTGATTTAAGTCAAACTCTACCTAATTCAAGTTGAACTCTACTTGATTTGAGTCGTTGAATCGATCTGTAATTTTTTTTTCGACTTGCTTCAGGCCGGCTGCATGATATATCGGCGATAATAAAAAAGAAAATACAGAAAAATTCAAGACTCAGGCAAGACAAGTTCTCCTAAAATCTTAATGAGATGCACCAATCCAATGTCTTCCAAGATTGCGACGAATCCAATCCAAAACTTTTGATGTTTTTTCTGACCGTAATGATTTTTCCAAAATATTCAGCGTCTATTATCGACGGCATCACCAGCTGCATCGGCCAGGAATGAGTAAGAATCTACTTGATTCAGGTAGGAAGTGGCCAGGTCGAAAAATTCTACCTGAATCAGAACCTTTTTTTGGGTGTAGTCTCGACGTCATCACTACTTGAATTGACCTTCCACCCTCCACTCTAGATTAATTGACCATTGATCTTCAACCCTCGACCCTAAACAGTTTGACCATTGAATCCACCCTCCACTCTAGATCGTTTGACTTTTGAACCAACCTTTCAGCTTCCTTTTCAGGTTCAAATTTGAACCGTTTGACCTATGAATAAACTTTTCAGACTCTCCCGAGGCCGTTTGACCTTTGGGTTGACTTTCCAGCCTCCCCGCAGACTGTTTGGTCCTTGAGTTGACTCCAGCCTCTCTTTAGACCGTTTGACCCTTAAATTGACTTTCCAGATTTTCCTGTGATCATTTGACCCTTGAATTGACTTTCCAGACTCTCCTAAGACCGTTTGACCCTCGAATTGACCTTTCACCCACCACTCCAGACCGATTGACGTTTGAATCGACCTTTCAATTTTTTCAATGTTTTTTTGGAAAAACTCGAAAACTACTGGATCGATTCCAGCCATAATCTAATCAGATCTAACTTACCTGAAGCCGTATTGATTAAAAAAAAAGTCAAATCGGACCATTCGTTCACGAGAAATTGTTGACACTCACACACATACACACACACACACACACACACACACACACACACACACACACACACACACACACACACACACACACACACACACACACACACACACACACACACACACACACACACACACACACACACACGCACACACACACACACACACACACACAGTCGGACACACACACACAAACGGACACACACACACACACACACACACAGACGGACACGGACACGGACACAGACGGACAGACACACAGACGGACACGGACACGGACACAGACGGACAGACAGACACGGACACGGACATTTTGTTTAAAATAGCCGAAAAACATTCGAAAAACCTTGAAACGTGGATATATGATGAAAAATCGATTTTTCATTTTCGGGGGCATTACAATAACTTCTCCTCCGGGATTTTTCCTTTATTTAAAGGGAATTCATTATTCCGTAGGAATTCAGAAAATCTGGAAAATCTAGGTGAATATATTCATGAATTTTGAATTCATTGAAAATTCACATAATTTTGGTACTGAATATTCATGCTTAAAAAAAAAAAAAAAAAAAAATATTCATGCTCAATGGGAAATCCAAGTCGTTTCCGAAAATTCAGTGTTAGGGTAAGCGGGGGCAGTACCGCTAAGCGGGTATCTCCGCTTGCCTACATTTTTTATAATTGATTAAGAAAAAAATTTTTTTTTTTCCCCCAAATCAATGAATTTTTACATCAAACATCTAATTTTTATCACAGTTTTGAATTTTTCATTTTTCAAAGTTAATAATAATTCATACCGGTTATTTGCAATGTAATCGATCTAAGAATTCGACTCGCGAATTTAAGCTTTTTCACCTTTCCAAACACTCAGAAATAATTGAAAGTAAGGAAATATCGATTGATAATATCTTTATCGATCGACTGATGCTTAGTCGATGATTAAAAAAACCCGCGTGAATTAATTATCAATTTTTTTTCACACTTGGCGTTTGCGGGTAATTCCGCTAGGGGAATGTGTCCAATACCGTGTACTCTGTGGGTTTTCATGGGAATTCTCATGAGAACCCGCACAAAAATGCATGCGCGGCCGCACCATAATGTTTTACTAGTGCAGTAAAAAATCAAGTAAGTAGAAACATTTATTATTTTAAATGATGGAATTGATCGGAAAAGAACAATAAAGCCATGAGAGCCAAAAATAGAGTAACACAATCAGTCGAATAAATGAAAACGACGAAGTCGTGCAGAGGTTAGGTAAATTCATCACGAATTGTTTAAGTTATTGATGGTAATTTTTGTGTTAGGATGCAAGATAAAAGACAGAAGGGATAGAAGATGAATGGGCAATGGAGTTCGAAAAATTTGGAAGATGCCATGGATGCTGTTAAAAATAAGACAATGTCACTTAACAGAGCATCAGAGACGTATGGTATTTTATTTAGTACACTGAGAGATAGAATGAAAAATGGGATTTCAAGTGCACCATCCATGGGTAGATCCACAATATTCACCAAAAAACAGGAGTCTATGATAGCTACAGACATTTTAGTTTTAGCTAAATTGTTCTATGGGGTAACACGTGACCAAGTGTGCATCGCTGCCTATGACTTTGCAGAAAGGAATAGAATTCCACACAACTTCAGTCATGAAACGAGAAGAGCTGGACGTGCTTGGTTCGAGGGATTTATGAAGAGGAATCCAATTTTCTCGGTGCGTAAGCCAGAGAATACCAGCATCAACCGTATCACAGCATTTACAGAGGGAGAAGTATCAATATTCTTCGATAATTTGGAAGAACTGATGAATAAACACAGCTTTGCTCCATCCAGAATATTCAATATGGACGAAACAGGGGTTAATGTTGTGCCTGAACCAACTAAGATAATTGCAGGAAAGGGACAGAAGAGAGTGGGTGTGGTAGCGAGTGGAGAGAGAGGAAAGAATGTGACTGTAGTTTGTGCTGCTAGTGCTGGTGAAAAGTACATCCCCCCAATGTTTATCTTCCCTCGTCAACGTATGACCCCAGCGTTGCAGAATGGTGGGCCTGTTGGTGCAGTGTATCATTCACCCAATGGTTGGATCAATGCAACTCTATTTATCACCTGGTTGGAACATTTTGTCTCTCACAAACATTGCTCCAAAGAATATCTAGTGCTCATCATACTGGACAATCATGATAGTCATGGCTCTATTGATGCGTACAATTACTGTTCAGACAATGGCATCATTTTGCTGTCACTGCCACCTCATATATCTCATCTAACTCAGCCACTCAATGTCACCTTTTTCGCTCCACTCAAAAGTGCCTTGACAAAGCGAACTCATGAGACCATGAGAAAATCAGTGGGCAAAAAAGCGACATTTTATGAAGTGGCTTCGATTTTTAATAAGGCCTATATCGGTGTAGCCTCCATGCAAAATGCCATTTCCGGGTTCGCAGCTACTAGTATATGCCCAATGAACAGAAATATATTTCCTCCTGATGCTTTCCAGCCTGCTGAAATATTGAAAACACCATCAGAGAGCCAGGAGGTACCACTGAGTGGTCCAAATGGTGATGTATCGGAGCGAAACATTCCTACTATAATCGCAGAGGACAATGAATTCCGTGTGCTGAATTTACCTCATTCGACAGAGGATATCCTCCTGACTGACAGACAGCAGAGTCAATCATCAACCAGTGGGATCATTCGTGGAGATACACCTGGCCTTCCAAAATCTGAAGGGATTCTTCCTGATGTAAATTTCAATATTTCTGATACTCCTCAAGTTGTGTGAGATTTAACCTCGTTGAAAACTCCTCAAAGTCAGTCAGGTCTGGATCCAACAGCTACTGGAAATCCTACTGAAGATTCTGGCGACTCTGTCAACATTGACATTAATGAAAAGGATTTCAGAGTAGAATCAGATGCTCGGAACATAAATAACGGTTCCTCAGGTTCAGTTCCCACGTCTCTTCATGATACACCTCGCAGTATCAAACCTACTCGATGTACTCGTTCCAGATTGCCCATCAAGATCCCCAGACACGTAGACCTCACACCTGGACCTCTAAACCCAGAAATGACACCAGCTTCATCGAATTCGATTCTAACGCCGAAACGGTCATCTCTGCCATCGACCTCCGAAAATGGATCTTCACCGTCAGGACGAGAGTCGAACCAATCCCCATCACTGCCCCAATCATTAATGACACCGACATCAGCCTCACCATATGCGGCAGCAACTCTGGGACAAATTTTGACCACACCAACATCAACTCCCCACCAAACTCGCTTCCCAACACCTACTTTGATGACTCCCACAATACACAATTTATTATCCTCTCAATCTCCCCTATCCCACCTCCTTAAATTATTTTCTCCTTCTCCAGCGTGTCAATCCTCAACACCTCCTCAGGTTATTATCATTAACCTAACATCTCCAACACTAGAAGTAGAGAAGAATGTAACGCCAACCTCTATTGAGAGTCCCAAAGTTAAAAAAGGACCCAAGAAGCAATACTCGACTATTTTGACAAGTTCGCCACTCAAAGAAGTCTTTGAAATTAAGAAACGTAAACGAGAGGAGAGAGAACAAAAGTCTGAGAGAAATAAGAAGAAGACTGTACGAGTTAAGAAGGAGAAAGAAAATTCTCCAGAGACTAAGAAGAAAAAAAAAAGCTGGGGTGGCTGTATCTATCGCGGCACTAGCTAGTGCCGCTGATACACCCGATGAATTTTGTCGTGGACACGTCTACGTAGCCTAGGTAATGGTGTTAGAATCTGAATGAAATGGGAAATGTCAAGTAGAGAGGAAAAAGGGGAATGAAAAATAAATATCTCACTTCTCGAATTTTCGAGAAGATTCTAGAAATTTCTAGAAAGTTCCATAATGTTCTAGAACATTCTGAAAACATTAAACGATATTTGGAGAATCGACATGAGTTTCCCAAACGATTCTCGAATTTTCGAGAAGATTCTAGAAATTTCTAGAAAGTTCCATAATGTTCTAGAACATTCTGAAAACATTAAACGATATTTGGAGAAGCGACATGAGTTTCCCAAATGATTCTCGAATTTTCGAGAAGATTCTAGAAATTTCTAGAAAGTTCCATAATGTCCTGGAACATTCTGGAAACATTAAACGATATTTGTTTTTTGGAGAATTGAAATGAATCTCCTAAACGGATCTCGAATTTTCGAGAAGTTTCTAGAAATTTCTAGAAATGTTGCAGTGTCGGTGTCACGGTGTCGGTGTCGGTGTCGCGGTGTCGGTGTTGGTGTCACGGTGTCGGTGTCGGTGTCGGTGTCACGATGTCTCCGTATCGGTGTCGTTTTATTCGCCAAACGGGAAGTAAGACGTGTCCACGTCAAAAGTCAAAAAGGTGTTGTATTGATGGCTGACAAATCAGAAGGTACAAACGACGTTATTCTCAACCTCTGAATCGCGTTGAATTCATATCCTAATTCTAAGTCATCCTCCACAGATGCAATCCAAGAAGAATTGGACAATGGAGGCTCGGTCTGTGACGTGTGCCAAGAATTTGGAAAAGACGAGGTCTGGTACCGATGTCGAAAGTGTGGTAGATGGTCTCATGCAGCATGCGTTGCTACAACGAATGCCGAATCATTCGTCTGTGATTTATGTGATAAATCTGAAATTTAGTAGCTTTAGTATGTTCATTTATTCATTATGATGTTCGTTGGCAAGTACAAACCAAAAGAAAATATAGTCAAGATTCTAGTTTATGAGAAGAAATATTATTATGAGAGTAATAATTGAGTCTTAATTCGCCGTTGAATAAGAGAAGGAAAAATCACTGAACGAGTTTATAGGTGCGTTCTTATTTTATCGCCCCTATTACGAGAAAACATTCATTCATTCGTCTCTTTGTAGTCTCTGCTTATTTCTCAAGACTTATGATGGCATTATATTAATGAAAGTAAGTACAGTATAATCAAGACCATCAGTCGAGTGGTTCTTTAATCAAGTTGGTGTATCGGGGGAATACAATTTCACACATCAGGGAGGGGTGGAAGGGAATGCAGCCTTGAGATGCGATGCCGCATAACGTGGAATAGAGAGGTTGAAGTAGGCTAGAGAAGGGTAGGAGTGAGTGAGGTTAGAATATCGATGAAGAGAAGAAGACCGTTGAGGGGCAGAGTATAATGCCATGATATGCAACGCTCGACCCGTAAAAAATTAGATAGGCAACCCTTGTCAGCTCTAAAGCGAGGTTAAGTCGTGGAGAAGATTAAAGCTTCCTTCTCCCCCTTTTCCACTCCTCTCACTAGCTTTCCCTCGTCCTCTCTGCTCTGTCGAGGAGTATACCCGATGCCGAGCTATTTTGTCGTTGCACGATGGGACTATAAGAAGACGATCCCCGCGGGATTACTAACGATGCTTCATTTCTTCTTTTTTTATTTAACCCCACTCCATACTCTTTCAACTCACTTTCCCGCTTTATCTTCTCTCCGGTCTTTATGGTAAAGAAGTATGACAAAAGAGGCAAGAGAGCGACACAGAACATAAATATGAAAAACTAGGTGCGATATTATTGAAATGATACGTGTCATCTCATGTAATAGATTAAAGAAGAATAAAATCCAAAGCAAGTTTGATTTCAATCGGGATCACGAGCAGTGATCTGATGTGATGTGATGTTGAAGCTGAGTAAATTTTTCTAGAATAAACCAACGTTAACACTCAACTTTCAGTATGCTATCTCTTTTGATGCTGTGCACTCATCGTCACGTACATCAGACGAGTCAAGAACTTTCCGTAATTTTTTTTTACCCCAACTTTCTGTGCATCATTCTTACCTCGTGGATTGTTAACCATTCTCGCCGAGTTGCCCTATTCAATGAAACTCGAGATCAGAGGAAGAATGAGGATTCTCTCCTTAGGGATATATTAATGGAGTCTATTGTAATTTCAAGTTGGTATTGAACAGACCCTTAACTAACCATTAGCTATTGCGATCGAAAAGATTCTCTGAAATAGGATAAATCAAGGGTGAAAATAATTACTAACCAAGGGTGCAGCTGTCTACGCTATATTGTTGGTCACTCACAAGCTAGCTTCCGAATGTGGGTGCATGGAAGTACACGGAGAGAAATTTTCGATAAAAATTATAGGGAAATCCAGGTAAAAATTACGCAAACGAATAGTAATTCTGTATTAATTTATTTTTAGATCAATAAATATCTTCCGTGTTGATAAATTTTAATGAATGTTTCCGGATGATATCTATTATTATCTTTGTAAAAATTGCCAGTTTGTACCGATAAAAACTATAAAATATCTTGGTAGTTTTTATAAATATCTGTATAAATTTTTTGCAACACCTGCCGTAAAAGTTCACTTTTCGGGTCAGTTTTGTGTGCGTAAAGTGTTTGTGTTCCGCACCGCGTGCGTAAAATTCAAAGGTTGTGTGTAAAGTGAATCTGGCGCGTAAAACTTCGTTTTACGCATTCCGTGCGCAAAACAAACACTGCAAAACAAGCGAACTTTGGCAGGTATTACAAAAAATAGTATGGTAACGCGTACGTACAAAAAAGTTTCACTTTACGCACTTGTTACACAATGTACTATTACTGTACCAGAATAGTAAAAATTACTAACCTTACCTACAGATCTTGAATTTAGTATACACAAGAGTTATCACGCATAGGTTATATGAAATTTATCAACATCGCGCTTAGTTTTTCTGATTCGACATGAAAAAGACATGAAGAGTGCAGTGAAAAATAATAAGTGCATTGACAATTAATGTTTCATATTTCACACAACTTAATTCTATTCAATTTTCATGTTTTTAATTTTTTTTTAAATCAAATTCTTTTTGGAGCAGAATATGTATTCTTATTGTTCTAACAATAAAGTTGATTGAACATGTAAAAATAACTCTAATAAAGGTAATTGGAAGAGAAAATAAGGAGAAAATAATTGAAAATATTCTTCGCAAGGTGAGGAAAACTATTTACTCCAAAAACGTAGGTGTTTATATGCCGAAACACTCGAGTATTACCGACAGAGCGCAATGTGTTTTTACCGCGTGACATTCTTCTTTCTCTTCCAGATGAATTTACTATTCCGAATAGTAAAAAGTGCCGCGCGCATCTGGTTAGTTTTTGATGCGCACGATGGATATAATTTGATTGAATTGGATGGATAAAAATTATTCTATGAATTTTATAAAAATTACCAGGATAACTATAATTTTTATCCTCCGCATAGATATTTTTTGCTTCCGGATGGAAGCCTTGTAATCGTTCCATTTTCACATTTTCTAATTATGGCTGGAAATGATGTAGAATGGTCTGAAACGTAAAAATACGAAGTTTGGAGCCAATGTCCGTATGTGCGGGTGTCCACTCGGTGGTCACTTTTTCGTAAATTTAACAATTAAGTGGGAAAATCATTCCCAAAAAATCTGAAATTTTGATAGATTGTTGGTATTAGTTGAAGCTAGTTCTGTGCCAAATTTCAGCTTGATTGGTCAAGTAGTTTTTGAGAAATAGTGATTTGTTTGTAAATCTTTTGACGTCAATATCTCGAAAACGACTGCATCGATTTGATTTTTTTTTTCAAAATCTTCGTCTCGATGTTATCTATCGCAATCAACCAAAATATGTATACCCGTCGATACAAAGTTTTTGAGATATGGCCACTTTTCTGTTTTTCACCGAAAATAATTGTAATCGCTCTAACTTTCGAAGAAATCAAGATATCAACTTGAGATTTGGCATGCAAATATTTCTCGCGATTGTCATGTTTGGTATTGAAAATCAGCTCAATCGGACAGTTAGTTCCAGAGATATTCAACGTTGTAAATTTTATGGAGTTGAAATTAATTGCAAGTA
The DNA here is from genome assembly GCA_035578325.1 of Coelinius sp. EB29. Lineage (NCBI taxonomy): Eukaryota > Metazoa > Arthropoda > Insecta > Hymenoptera > Braconidae > Coelinius > Coelinius sp. EB29. The sequence continues at coordinate 8,012,801 of JAOZGT010000001.1, read as the reverse complement.
ATAATTATAGGTTTAGTTGGTCTTTCGATAGCATCCGATCGTTCGGGAATTACCATAATTACAAAATATGTATATTCTTTCATGTAAAGTTTTCCAGATATGGCCATTTTTCTATTTTTCACTGAAAATTCTTGTAATCTGTACCTCTGGGAACGAAGTTAGATGATTGAATATGTTAACAGCATTGCCATTTGTGTGATTCTGCCACCAGTACGCCCTCATTTTTCCAATAGTTCAACCAGTTCCAAAATTCTGTCAAAATTCCCAATACTTCCCCATAACTCCCCGATGGATCGCCAATCAAGAAATCGGGTAAAAAAACGTTCACACCTTCAAACAAGATATAAACAAAGAAGTAACGAAGTCCTTCAAATTGCGAAATTGAATTTTCTTCATTCTAACGTGTCCTCTCACTATTCGGCTAGCTGAACCAGTTCAATTTGAAAAACCATCCGGAAACTCACCATCAATTTATTGATGGCAAGGAAACAATGCATATCTACAGCTACATAGCCTCAGCCGCATGGCCTCTATACCTACTTGCTTATCCCTTCCAACAATTGCCTCTGTTAGTCTATACCAAAAGGCTGATGGAAAATAAAAAAAAACAAGTCTAATGTGTAGTAGAAACGAGTAAAAGAGCATGAAACTATGCCTCCGGTATGAAGAAAATCATATTACGCGAAGTGTAATGGTGTGAGTGGGCAGAAGAATCATGCGGGACAAGGGACTAAGTGTAAGTACGAGATTTATTCAAAGCAATGTTAAGGCAAAGTGCATGTGGATTGGAAGAGAGTACGGCTGATCGAACGAGTGTTCGTTTCAACATATGCCGTTTGTACAGTTTTTCTCCATTTTCCAATTCTTTTCCCCCACAGCTAACAAGTGCAATTTTCTAGAATTAAAAAAATCTAACCAACAACAGGGTAATTTTCATGAAGTAATCGCTCCGCTCAAGTTCAGTGAGCAATCCGAACCTCAGGTAGAAATGTTCTACTCCATCACAGGGACGAATAAAGTATGCGCGCGTGTTGCATAGCTGGGCTGTAGCCGCGAAACAGTACTTATAGCTCGGCCTTAGACTAGGGCATATAGAGGAAGGGTGCTGGGCTGAGTTGGATGGCCCCAGGGTAAGATTTTATTGTAGAATTCAGCGGGTTTTCATCAGTGCCTCACGGCTGATATCCCGCTCTTACATTTTTTGACACGTGTTACGATCGCCACCTCGAACTTATTAGTAATTGTTGGTAAAAGAAAGGAGGAATGAATTGTTCAATTTTCGAATTACCGTTGTGATCATGAATTGTTTTTAATTGGGAACATTCTGCCTAAGTAAAACACCAAAGTGTACCGATGTCAGGAAAAGAATATTGCGAAACCTCGTGGATAAAAAGCCGTATTGGTTGAATATCAGATTTAATCTTCTATGCAAAATAATCGTTTGACTATTGAGTATTCTTTACAAATGTAAGGGCTACGAGAATTAATTGAATTGGTGAGGGAATAATCGTTGACTTACAACATCTTTGAGTTCAAAGCGTTGTTGTGATGGGATGAGGCGCATGGTAAATGTCGACACAGGGAGTACGTCCTGATAAAGGCCTTGGTGCGAGCTGTTATTGGTAGATACTAGATGGCTGACTGATGAGGAGTGCTGAGTCCCTTAGTGGTATTTGGTTGAACACCGAATTTCTTGATTGGATGTTGATTGATTGACTTTTTATAATTGAAAAGGTTCAAGTTCCGCTGCAAAATCACAGACTCAGAGTCTCTGATGAGATCTCAATTGCAGTATGATTCCTTCTAGTATTGCTGGTCAAGAGCTTCCGCTAGACTGAAGGTGATGATGCTGGACCTAGAGGTTTCTTATACTCTGATCTCGCTAAGTCTCCTGTCTTCAAAAATAAAAGAGAGTTAAGAGTTTTTGGCATTGCGTTATCTCGCCGCATACATTTCCTTATATGGAGTTTTTCATTTGATTAGAAGCTTGCGCTAACATTCTTGACATCGATCCTCTTTCGATACGCCTGGGTGCATCGAGCCATTTCTTTTGTTTCTCTGCTTTTGGCGCCTTAACGAATCTCTCAGCGTTGGAGATTTTCGGTCCGAAATGCGCTTGTAACGCGTGTAGAAATTCGAGCGGAAATTCAGCCAGGAAGGCGATTACGAACATGCAATTCGCACGGTCGAGCACAGAAATTTCGGCTCCTGATTGGTTAATTGACAGATTATCCATTGTTTTCTCATCGCACCCACCACCGCACTTCATGTTCGTAATCGCCTCCCAGAACTTGACTAACACAGACTCGGCCTCCACGCGTGCTATGGCATCAGCACGGCGAGCTGGGCTGAAGCGGCGAGATTTTTACACGGGAAGGGGACTGAAAGGCAGCTCACCGTTCGTAGTTCCCACGTCTTTTCTCTATGTTTAGCACCCAAGCGAGTCCCTTGGCGTCGGAAAGATTTGGTCCGAGCTGCGTTTGTGAGGGAAGCGAAAGACAACTCATTGTTCTCTGTTCCCGCATCTTTTTTCTGTGTTTACAAAACCATGGTTTTTAAGCGGAAAAACGTCACGTTGGTGTTTTTTGGAACCAGAAGCGTCGCTGTTTGTTCGCTTCGATTCCGTCTTTTCTTCCTGCTTCATAGTCAGTTTTCACGTGAACGTTTGTGGTGAGTTCTCTGTTTGAAATGTCAATCCTCGTTTTGTTTGGTAGTTCAAAGGTATCTTTATCTTAAGCGTGGCATCATTTGAGAAGACACTTCTGGATTAGTGCGTAGTAGTCTCCTGGCTTCTGTGTGCGTAGTAGACTCCTAGTTCGAGTTGGGCTAAATGACCTTCCTCGGCAATTTTCGAGAGAATAGAACTTTTTATTTCTCTCCTTTTGTCTTTCGTCTATGGGCAGGAGTGGGCACGTTATCTATGAAATTTCTTGGTCCGTAACAAATGAGCTCATAAAAGTCAAATATACGAGTTTGCCTCAATTGTTTACATTCTATATTGATTCATTGAAGCAGTTAAGCATTCAATCATGATTCTTAACTCAAGCAATGCATCTCCACATACACAATGCCCCTACATCTCCATCTAAATTGCAACGGCAACTCAGTGCAAATTCAAAGAGTCAAAAATTGTCCATTTCTAATGGATACTACTCATGTTGAATAATAATAACAATAGTTGTAAAAAAATTCTAGATAAATGAGAAAAATCAGTAATATTATTACCTTGTAGTATTACATTTTATGATTTAATATCCCATAATATTTACCCAAAATAACATTCTTCACAATTCTATAAAGAAGAATCAAAGCATTTTTGGAGTAAACTAGTGGTGCGGCCGGTCTACGGAGTATTGTTGGTCGCTCGCAAGCTCGCTCCCGAATTTAGGTGCGTTCAAGTCGGAGCGAACCACTGAGGTTCACAACTAAAAGTTCCCGGTTCTCATCATTCCATAAAAAAAAAAAGAAAAGTTTTTTTTGAAAAACTGGAAAACTACTGGATCGATTCCAGCCAAAATCTAATCCGCTCTAAGTTAGGTGAAGATGGATCGATCGGAAAAAAAAAGTCAAATTGGACAATCCATTCACGAGAAATCGTTAACCAAAATTTCTACCACATACATAGCTAGTAACACACACACACACATACACACGCACACACACACACACACACACACACACACACACACACACACACACACACACACACACACACACACACACACACACACACACACACATTTTGTTCAAAACCATCGAAAAACACTAGAAAGACCATGAAACGTGGAGATATGGTGAAAAATCGAATTTTCATTTTCGGGGGCATTACAATAACTTCTCTAGCCGGGAAGTTAATAAACAGCAACGTTAATTAAATCGAGATACGCGGTAGCGTATCGGCCAAGTACTTGTTTCATAACCTCACATAACAAGGCCGAGCGCTACCAAGTATCTATACACGACACAACTTCCCCTTCCACTACCTCCAATTCTTTTTTCAGGGCTATTAAATAAATGTCACCACTTACAACGAAACTGCCCTTAGTTACACTACATAAATCGCATATCAGCTATCCACTGATGTCGCTATTTATTTAATTAATTGAATATTAACGAAGATATGTGCATAGCAACGAGCTACTGTACACATTTTCACGAATTTTATTATCTCCGAAAGTTATTGGTCACATTGGAGTCACTGAGTTGGCTGCAATGAAATGAACACAATCGCGTCTTTATGTTCAGCGATTGCCATCAGTGCAGGGTAGACGGGTCGAACTACACCGAAACTCTACTGAATCGGTCGGTAACTCGAGGGACTTGTGTCACATCTACTATTTTACAAGACATCAGCGCCACTTTCTCATGAGAGGAGTGTAGACTCGGATGGCGCAACAAATTGGTTCCAGAATTTATTTGATTGTTGATAGACCGCCGTATAGTCGACAAACAAATTGACTATTTACAAAAAAAACTGATGAAATATTTAGGCAATGATTTAGTCAAATTTGGAGAATCATTTTCAAAATGTGGAAAATTATAGCTAATTAGTAATAATTAAAAAACGATAAAACCATATAGTTGGCAAAAATTCAACAAAAATATTCTTTTTTCTCCAATTTGCCCATGCTACTCCCATCTATCTGCATATATACTTCATTGTTGAAAGAGAAGTAACTGGTATCAAAACAGAATTGGATTAACTCCAATATTACCTTTTTTGGAGCGGCGACTAAGGTGGACCATTTGTCCCAGTGTTCCTCCACAATATTGATAACAAGATCTTTAGGGATATTAGTAAATAACGACACCACATCTAACGAGACCAAAACATAACCATCTGGTAGTTTCACCTCACCTACAAAATCCACAAACTCTTGTGAATTCTTAATACTGAACTTAGAGGATTTCTGTACTTTCGACAGGAGTTGATGTAACAATCGAGCCAGCTTGTAGCTTGAAGGGTGCTTTATCGGTCAGCTGATGAAAATAATCCTCCTGAATCCAATAACCGACGTCTTATCGGCCCGTACTCTTCACTCACTGCACTGCGACGTACTATACTTCTTACAAAGTCGGATTTTAGTAGCTGTTGCAATTTCATCCAAAATTGAACACTCTTATTTGCACATTTCATTTTCGATGAATTTATTTCTCTGTTTTCAGTTGTTCTATTCATTTTGTCCGTTTTTCGAAAGGTAAACTCGCACTTCATTGGTTTTTCACTGCAGTTAATCGTTTCTTCACTGCCTTGTTGTGTTGAGTCTCTTTCTCTTACTTGAGTCTCAGCCACATGGAAATCAGCTGACGGTGATACGTCTCCTGGATCAGGTTGCGAGCATCTTATCTCTCTGTGGCCTTTCCTCGCTATTTGTTTTTTCGTTATCATTTCTTCCGTAATGGCATCGTAATTCGATTTTGCTTGGGTAGTTTTCTTTTTATCGATGTTTTCCTTATAAAGGTCAAAATATTTTTCCACCATGTCTTCTGCAATGGCGTCATATTTAGATTTTTCTGATTCCGGTGTTGACTTCTTCACAGCAAATCGCTGCCAATTCGGCCCATAAATTTGATCCCAAAGCTGCGAAGTGGGAACCTCAATGCCGGAAATCAGTCCAGCTGGAGCCCCTGGGTCCCAAATCGTCGTGTTTCTTATAATCGACCCTGCATCCAGTGGATACCGTGAGATTCGCACAGCGGCCAATGTCGTGTCGGCCCTGTGATGTCCCTCTGATGTCCACAACCCAATCTCTGTTGAGCTGCGAGTCACTGGGATCCGTTGTTCATCCCTCGTGACTGATGGTGATGAGAAGTACGATTGAGTCCAAGTCCCATAGCTGGTGAAAGCCTTCGATTCCATGGTAATTTTTGTGGAACGTGAATTTTAATGTCATCCAATACTCTGAAATCGCTGCTCTAGCCGTTAGAGTCAAGCGTCTCCTTGTCGACAGACTGTCTCTGTGGTATTCCTGGGCTTAGCAACTTTCTTTCAGTCGTGTACTGAATCTAGCTGTACCTTTGCTGATCCAATACCTCTTATCTCTGGAACCCTGTTCCAGTTGATGACCTTCAATGTACCGACAACGTCCCCGGGACTTTCGATACGTTTAATTCACCAATTCCATATTATTCCACGGCAATCTTAGATTCACCAGTTTTTTTAAATGTCGAACTTTTCCGCGCACTATACCGAACGGACTTGTTCCTTCACTGTAATCCTTCAGTTGTTGTTACACATCACATAAATTTTTGAGTTCGTTGCTTTTGCACTCTATTCCCCGAATGAGTGCCCAAAAGCTGTTGGGCGCCAATGTGACGTTATGAGTTTTACCCGGAGGTAAACCTCAAGGTTAAAGGATATTTCTCTTGGTAGGTGATAGTACTGGGAACTCTAAAGCTCCCTTTCTACGTTGTTGTAATTATCCTTTATTCACTCCGCTCTCGGCTAACTTCGGCGGTGAGCTCACGGGGGGTTCGCTCACTCGGTGGATGTCGGATGGAAGGATATGAAAGGGTTAAGGTAGTATTGAACACTTGCGTATTAATCGGTAAAAGTATGGTATATTCACGATAGTTGTTAAAATACACGACAATGTTCGTAAATGGGTGGGTATACGCGTAATTAAGATGTTAGCTCGACGTGGAACTTGGACTCGCTATTATTGTCTTTTGGCCGAAGGCCTGAGCCTGGAGATGTTCGCGACTCCGCTCCCTATCGTACTCTGGTCTCTGGTGAGTCCAGGAGATCAGCCAAAGCTCGCTAAAGTTCGAAGTTAAAATTACTAAGCAGTCTCACGGTTTTTTCCACTAATACTCTTTTATGCCATCATTGACACAAACTAAGACAGTCAAACAGTTCAGGCCACCTGAACTGGACTTGCAAAAATCGTGGGACTGCTGACCAAAGTCTGGATGGCAGGAAAGAGAAATCACATTTCTCATTCCTCTCATCCAGCTATTGTTTAACTTTTCCATTAATTAATAACTAAATCGACGTATTGGTCGATCCCAATACGTCACACTCCCCTAATAAAACTGTTGTTATCCCTTAGGATACAACAGTAACACTCTTCCAACTAAGCTACCGGGACCACGGAGATTCTTCCTCTCGAAATTCATCCACTACCGCCGCCTACCTTCATTAGGCTTTAAATTCAAACTCAAAGAGAATTGGAAGAGTGCCCGGCGCGTAACTGGGAGACCCGGGTTCGAATCCCGGCTGGGGCTATCGGGATTTTTTCTCTCTAAATTCTAATTCTCTTTGAGTTTGAATTTAAAGCCTAATGAAGGTAGGCGGTGGTAGTGGATGAATTTCGAGAGGAAGAATCTCCGTGGTCCCGGTAGCTTAGTTGGAAGAGTGCCCGGCGCGTAACTGGGAGACCCGGGTTCAAATCCCGGCTGGGGCTATCGGGATTTTTTCTCTCTAAATTCTAATTCTCTTTGAGTTTTTTTTTTTTTTTATTTTATTTTATTTTTTTTCCCCTTAGGATACAACAGTAACACAATTGTCAAGACTTTCTCAAAGTCTTCGCCTGATGGGCCTCTTTATGCCTGATAGGCGCGATTCTTACCTGATGGGCCTGCTCTTATGCCTGATGGGCTATCAAATTCCCTATCATATGGGTAGCCTTATGGGCAGAACAATTCTGGCTTCATGAGCTCTTCATTTAGTTCATTCAAATGCAATTAAGTTGCATGGACTTAAATACTTTCATGAACGTGAATGCTTTGTGAGCAAAGTTTTACATATAGATTTTGATGCTACTGGTGAAAACCTAATCGACCGAACCCTTACAAAATTTTTATTTCATACATAACTTTTGAAGGTCCTTGGACTTTACATGAGGTGACAAATTATATTGTATTTTCTTATTTTCTTTCGTTATCGTAACGTCTCTCATTTCATCACAAGAAGAACCTTGAGATACTAGAACTAAAGATAGTTTCGTATGACTCCATCCGGATTCTGTTCACTGATGAATTAAACTCTAGGTTTCACAATTTCTTTCCAAAAAATGCAAGTCAAAAATATTAGAAAGGAGAAAAAACGCATCATGTACTGAATTTACATACTCTTCGTTTGTTAATTAATTTAGTCTCTATTTTGTTTTTTCAATATTTTTTTTTTTTTTTTTCATTAAAATTGCCAACTGATCATTCCGAATGATTATGATTTTGTAAATTTCAAAAATTTTCGATTTGACTTTAAGCTCTACTAATTATTCTAAATCATCGGATTTGTTCTTTTCAGGGTTTGTGTTTTTGAACCCCTCCCTGTAATGACGATGGATAAGTATTATTTTTTTCCAAAGTTTAAAATTTTTGTAATTTGCTTAACTTTTATCATTATTGTCATTTTCTCTCAATTTCCTGATGATAATAGATTTTTTTTTTGTTTACAAGACTGTCTAGTGAGACTCAAACTCAATTTTTCTTTGCGCGATTATTGTAATTTTGGTTTCTTACCGAACACGATGCAACAAGGTTGACATATGGTTTCCATACTTAACTCTCTCTGAGAGTATCCCTCCCCCACTAAGACCAAAATTACTCTCCTGTATAATCGTTAGTGGAGACGATTTGCGCTGTTGTTGGCTAATGACAAAATCAGCTGTTGGCGATGAGTCCCCAGGATTACGTTGCAAACGCCTACTCTTGCAGTGACTATCTGTTGTCGCCCGCTTATCGGTCAGCTGATGAAAATGATCCTCCTGGATCAAATAACCGACGTCTTATCGGCCCGTACTCTTCACTCACTGCACTGCGACGCACTATACTTCTTACAAAGCCGGATTTTAGCGACTGTTGCGATTTCATCCAAAATTGCACACTCTTAATTGCACAGTTCATTTTTGATGGATTTATTTTTCTGTCTTCAGTTGTTCTATTTATTTCGTCCGTTTTTCGAGAGGGAAACTCGCACTTCACTGGTTTTTCACTGCAGTTAGTCGTTTCTTCACTGCCTTGTTGTGTTGAGTCTCTTTCTCTTATTTTAGTCTCAGCCACATGGAAATCAGCTGACGGTGATATGTCTCCTGGATCAGGTTGCGAGCGTCTTATCTCTCGGTGGCCTTTCCTCGCTATTTCTTCTGCGTATTTATCCAAATTTTTCGTTACCATTTCTTTCGCAATGGCAACGTATCTCGATTTTGCCTGGGCAGTTTCCTTTCTACCCGCGTTTTCCTTATAAAGATCAAAATATTTTTCCACCATGTCTTCTGCAATGGTGTCATATTTAGAATTTTCTGGTTCCGATGTTGACTTCTTCACAGCCAATCGCTGCTAATTCAGCCCATAAATTTGATCCCAAAGCTGCGAAGTGGGAAACTCAATGCCGGAAATATGTCCAGCTGGAGCCCCTGGGTCCCAAATTGTTGTGTTTCTTACAATCGACCCTACATCCAGTAGATACTGGGGGGCTCCCACAGCGGCCAATGTCGCGTCGGCCCTGTGATGTCCCTCTGATGTCCACAACTCATTCTCTGCTGAGCTGCGAGTCACTGGGATCCGTTGTTCATCCCTCGTGACTGATGGTGATGAGAAGTACGATCGAGTCCAAGTCCCATAGCTGGTGAAAGCCTTCGATTCCATGGTAATTTGTGTAGAACGTGAATTTTAATGTCATCAAATACTCTGGGATCGCTGCTCTAGCCGTTAGAGTCAAGCGTCCCCTTGTCGACAGACTGTCTCTGTCGTATTCCTGGGTTCAGCGACTTTCTTTCAGTCGCGTACTGGATCCAGCTGTACCTTTGCTGATGCAATACCCCTTATCTCTGGAACCCTGTTCCAGTTGATGACCCCCAATGTATCGACAATGTCCCCGGGACTTGCGATACGTTTAATTCACCAATTCCATATTATTCCACGGCAATCTCAGATTCGCCAGTTTTTAAATGTCGAACTTTTCCGCGCACTATACCGAACTCACTTGTTCCTTCACTGTAATCCTTCAGTTGTTGTTAAACATCACATAATTTTTCTTAGTTCGTTGCTTTTGCACTCGATTCCCCGAATGAGTGCCCAAAAGCTGTTGGGCGCCAATGTGACGTTATGAGTTTTACTTGGAGGTAAAACTCAAGGTTAAAGGATTATAGTCTTGGTTATTGCTATTGGGAACTCTAAAACTCCCTTTTCTACGTCGTAGTAATTATAACCCTTTATTCACTCCGCCTCGGCTAACTTCGGCGGTGAGCTCACGGGGGGTTCGCTCACTCGGCGGATGTCGGATGGAAGGATATGAAGGGTTAAGGTGTTATTGAACACTCGCGTATTAATCGGTAAAAGTATGGTATATTCACGATAGTTGTTAAAATACACGACAATGTTCGTAAATGGGTCGGTATACGCGTAATTAAGATGTTAGCTCGACTTGGAACTTTGACTCGCTATTATTGTCTTTTGGCCGAAGGCCTGAGCCTGGAGATGTTCGCGACTCCACTCCCTATCGTACTCTGGTCTCTAGTGAGTCCAGAAGACCCACCAAAGCTCGCCAAAGTTCCAAGTTGCTGAGCTAAGCAGTCTCACGGTTTTTTCCACTAATACTCTTTTATGCCATCATTGACACAAACTAAGACAGTCAAACAGTTCAGGCCACCTGACCTGGACTTGCAAAAATCGTGGGACTGCTTACCACGATGTCCAAATGACACCGTGGGACTGCTGACCAAAGTCTGGATGGCAGGAAAGAGAAATCACATTTCTCATTCCTCTCATCCAGCTATTGTTTAACTTTTCCATTAATTAATAACTAAATCGACGTATTGGTCGATCCCAATACGTCACAGTCCTTTGATTGAAAAAAAAAATTATTAGTTCTTTAATGAAAACAAAAAAATTGTCCTTTGACATTTGTCATATGGCATCATTCTACTATCGAAAAATGCATTTTGGCCATTTTATTTATCAATAATAAACTTGGGTTGGTGGGTTATAGTATATTGTGCACCAAGGGCGGAAAGTGGCACATTCCAGGCGAGTTGGTTGGGTGATGCCCGAGGTGGGTAAAAAGGGCTGGAGGACCCGAGGGCCGGAGGCCCGAGTTAGTTAGGAACTAACTTCCTTTATCAGTTAGAAAAAAATCAATTTTTTTTTAATACTTGCGGGTTTATTATAAACATCCTTAATGTATCAGAATGGAGAGATATTCAAAGTTCTACAATTCTCATTACACGAGTATTCCTCAAGAAATTACACTTCTACTGTGGGGCCCAGGCGCACTCATTTTTGTTTTTTTTTTGTTTCAATTTTCACATTCATAGAGACGAATTATCCTGTCATAGTAATAATGAATACAATTTAATCAATTTCCAGAGGTAAGTAGCATTCCCTGTAGTAAATATGAAAAGAAGAAGCAACAAATCAGCTCCTGTAATTATAAGATCGAGGAAATGTAATTTCAACCCTGGGTCTACGATTTTTTTTTCCTGCTGCGAATAATTGTATACACTCGCATATTCGCACAGACATACACTGACAACTTTTGAAATATACAATGGTGCCAGATCGTTCTATGTACGATTTCCGCCGAAACACTCGGCCCACTTTCAGAATTTAGAATTCATTTCTTCGAACGTTTCAATTTTCAAACACGCCATCAACTAACAAAAGAAAAATAACGGAAGGAAAAAGACGAGACGGATAAAAAAAAGTACCATTTGCATCAACATCTTTGTCTTATCAGAGGGGAGTAGGTTTCTTTGATGCCACTATACTCAGAGTTTCCTTTTTTCTTTACATCTCATCTATATGAATATGATATTTTTCTGCCCACAAATTGTTGCGTTTAATTTATCAAATACTTTGTCCCCTAATTTTTCCCCCATTAAAAGCCCATACTGTTATTGCACGACAATTTTCAAAAGTCATGGTATGTGGATTGGTATATCAAACTTTTATAACAACTTGCCACCGCTCGGGAACAATGTTTTTCTCTAACTCTTAAACTTGTCCGCCGGAAATGATACAACTCCAGATACGGATATGAGTTTCATAGGTGACGTGTGTCAGAGAGTAAAGACAATTGAAAAAATCTGACGAACTAAAAAACAAAAGAATGTCAGGGTTGATGAAAAAAAAAATCTGAAGAAAAAATAATATTTTTTTTTCGTAGAAATGAAGGACAGGAATACAGAAACACATTGTTCCGTTCACCTCTATCTACTGAACAATCAAATTGCGGATATTCTTTGTCAACGACCAACCCGCTGTGAAAAAACAAAAAGAGATGGAAAAATAGAACGTGACGGGTAGGAATATGGAGTTTTGCTAACGTTCGCAATTGTAATCAAAGGTGAAATGCTAGCATCGTGAGAATTCCAGGACGATAATAGTCGGCATCAGTCACCGAAAATTCCCTCCTCATATTTTTATTGAAATGAGAAAAATGAAATATAACGGGTCTTTTCCGTGTTTATTCCTTGGAGATGCAAATACCGCTCTTTCCCTCGTTCCATTATACGATGGATACCTATTTAGAATGACAAAATTGGTCGAAAACTTCTGCTGAACATTTCATCCTATCCAATTACAAGAATCCATATTTCAGCAAAATAAAGGAAGAGACATTTCATGCTTATTGATCGCGAACTGAAGTGGCACAGTGTTCTGTGCTGGTACATATGCTGGTAATCTGCTCAAGTGGAAACTCGAGGTTAAGGTTTGAGATTGGCGACAAGCGATGAAAATCGACACTCGATATCGGCCAAGGTCATCGGTTGGAATGCTGAGAGCTTCATGATGAATTTCCAGTGAAGGGTGCTCCTCGATAATCATACGAATCATTGGTATCTCCTTCAGACGAAGGAACGCTATAATGATACAAGTAGCACATAGCTTTGATACCGTCCCTCTTGATGAAATTCAGATGAATCAGATCGAGCATTCTGCATGATACTCTGAATAATTTCCCATTCCACTTTAGTACCTAACAGATATTCCACTAAACGAGTACACTCACACTTTGTGGCCCATATCTCAATAATCCACGTTATCAGTACCATTCCCGTCGTATATTCCCAGGACAGTGACGTGATTTTCCCACCAGAGTCCAGACCCAAATATGTTGAACTACCCGCTGATGTCGTTCTTCATGTTTATATGCAACGAGAAACTTAACTGCTTTCAGGATCACAAAGCTCTCTTCCCCATTGTGGAAATCACATAGTATTTCCACAGATGTATCAGAACTATTCTTCTCGAGATTTTCCACTTGGCCGTAGGAATTCCGTCTCCAGAATTTTCTTAGTTGTTTCTGAAGGATACCAAAACAAGTTCTCCCAGCAAAATCATTTCTCTTGTTGTAGTATTCCCAATGTCCCACTGAAAATGAAATAACTAATGCTGGTTTTATTACCCTTCATCATTCAGTTTCTACTTTTCGTATCCATCGATTCCCTTTGTTATTTGGATCGTTTCGTAATATATCGAAAGTTTATTGAAATCTCATCAATTGAGATGATTTTATTGTCCATCGTACGACATCACCTTTTCGATTCTGGGTGAATTAATGAGCACTTATTCAATATGTTACATTACTCTCTATTATTTTATTTTACTCCTTCCATCTCTCCTTTTCTTGTGAGCTTATGGTATATTTCTTACCTAGGGAGGCGAAATAAAGGATCCTTAGCCGCGTGCAAAATCATCAGCTGAGCCGTAGACGAGGAAAAAAATCATTCAGTAAACATGGAAGACATTCTGTGAGCGACTTGGCGAGGACTTAAGGATATCCAAGTAGTTCGGATAATTTTTTTGCGAGGAAACTGTTATGGAGGTTATAAAATAGACTAGTGACTTTCCATTTGGCCCAATTTTAACCTAGGTTACCGACTATTTAATCGAGAAAATAAATGTTGAAAAAAAAAATTTAACACAGGGCTTCTATAAGAGCGATGCACTCCCACCTTGAACTCAATAATTCTTAGTCTCGGAACGTTTTTTCGTACATACAACCGTATATCATTTTTTTCATTAGAACTCTCTATTTTTTTTTTGGGACCATGAAATCTATAAGTTGCCGACCAAAAAATGGAAAAAAATGCAATTGAAGATCTCTCGAATCGCACGGCCGCCATTTTGGATAGTTTGAATCCGCGTATTTTACATGTCTGGCAACGTTGGATTCAAGGTTACTGTGGAATATTTGACGTAAATGCATGAGACGAGATGTATGAAATTTTCCGAGCGACTAAAATCTGTTCTCTTAACTCGTTGACTAGATGAGAATAACTACTTATGATTGTCAATATTATTAGCCGTATTCAAGTGATCCATCGACGGGAGTTACAAAAAGTGACGACTCATTGACCAAATAATGAATTAGTGAGGTTAGGTAGTTTTGGAGTAGAGGAAAATAGTTAATAATTTATCATCGTGACCTCTATTTTTATAAATTGCTCGAAAGAATAGAAAAAATTGAGCCTTTAGATTGTTTTTTATTTATTTTTGGGTTATGGAGGACTCACGTGTCGACGTGATGAGGAATTCGAATATGGGGCGCTGCCGCTTTGTCATCGAACGTTGAAGCGACGGAAGTCAAGCTCAAGATTAAATAAAATATTTGGAATTTATTCATTGAAATTTACCCCCCAAAATATTTATCCGTAAAAAAAATCTAAATAAGATGGTGATAACATCTAAATTGTCAAATTGAGGAAAATAATTCGTCACATGACAAACGTACTTGGATATCCTTAAGGGTCCTTTATTTCATCTCCCGGGGATAGAACATGGTTTTCCGTCGGAGGAAGATGTTATTTTATGCCTTCGCCATGACGGAATGGTTATTTTCGTTATAAGGCCGTGAAGCGCGGTCTCACGAACGAGTGAGACGGTTGCTGCCCGAGCCGAAGGCGAGGGCAGCAAGTCGAGCGAAAGTGAGACCGAGCGGAGCGGCCGAATGACGAACAACATTTTTTGTCAACGGCGCCTCTGAGACTCGGTTTTACGACGTGTTGGTAGGCCCGCCGGGCAGCGCTGTGAAGCGCTGCCTGGCGGCCTACCAACGTGTCGTAGAACTGAGTTTCAGAGGCGTCCGTGACGAAAAATTAGTTTCATCTTTCTTATTAGTTTTATTCTATTTTGTACAATTTCTTTTCTCTCTTATCGAGATCAATTCAATGCAGTTTCGGAATCAGAATAATTTTTAACTTCCCGGGATAGGGAAGTTATTGTAATCACCCCGAAAATCGAAAATCTTATTTTCATCATATCTCCACGTTTCAAGGTCTCCACAACACTCCCCGATCATTTTCGAGATGATGTATGTGTGTGTGTGTGTATGTGTGTATGTATGTGGCCAAAAATTTTATCCAACGATATCTAGTGAACAGATGATGAGATCGAGGTCTTTAATGAGGCAATCGAAGCGTCTTCCTTCAACTTAGATCGGAAAAGATTTTGGAGAAAATTGGTCCAGTCGTTCTCCAGCTTTTCCTAAAAACATGGAATGAAAAAAAAAATCTATTTTTTTTTGTTTGTTTTTCGTTGTTTTTCCTTTTTTTTTATTTTCGCCGACCTTTACGCGTGAGTGGGTTCAATTCGATTGGTAGGAGGGGGTTGATTGTGACAAACCATTAGAAAAACAAGCCGGGAAGTTGTTGCGACCCGCCCAACGGGTCACATCCATTCAAATCCACTACTACTAACGTGCCGACCATGGGAGCGAGCTTACGAGCGACCAACAATATGAGTATAACTGCCGCACCACAAGCAAAAGTCATCAATTTTATGGAGGAATATTTTTTCGTAACTCTAAACGTTGACGAGATAATCTCGTATTAACGAAAGATAACGGCACGAATTCACTTCGCACGCAGGATAAAATCGTATTTGTGTTATTAAAATATCGATATATCAAATTTCACCATGGCCCACCTTTTAGAGCATTTTCAAATGAATATTTTTCTGTCAATCTCCACCGTCCTCCTCACGGCAAATAATATTCAAAAAAATATTATATTATTTCGGATCATATAAATACTTAATTACTTAAATACGTAATTACTTTCATTCCCATATTTCAATTACGAGATCGGCCGTGCGTGCTACGCACGCACCTTCTCATCGTCTCCTATGACAAAACAGCTTTCTTGAAGTTCAAGTGGTAGCGCGTCGGTTTCAGCCTCACGCTTATTCCAGATTTTCGAGATATATCGATAGTTTCTTTCCCTTCTCTTTTTTACAATAGGAGATACCCATTACTGAATTATTCGAATAGAGCGCTTTCAATGTTTTTCGGAGAAAATTTTCAGACTCTTTTCGAAACCTTTTGACGGATTGAATTTTTTATTTATTTCCCATTTCATTTTCTCATAATAAGGCCTAGGAAATCCTGAGGCAATACTGACGAACCGCGAAGTTTTTTTTGTGGCCTGAACAGGTCACACTCACCATGGGAGCGAGCTTGCGAGTGACCAACAACGCACCACTACTTTAAAATACGTATTTAGATTTTTCTGACTCCTATTAACTTGATTCTCTACGTCATGGAAAAGTAATTTCTTTGGTGAACGATTGATGCATTTCCATTTCTTGTAGTGGACTTACACTTCAGAATCATTACAATCAAAAAACGCAATATATACGCAATATATGCCCAATATATATGCGAGCCAACTTCCCCCTCCATGACCATCAGAACTGTTTTTATTTTTTTCCGATCAAATTTATCACCGCGACACATTTTGGGTTATTCTTTCACTGTATAACGTTGCTATAGGCTATTCATCGCCATTTTTATTACATTTTTTTAAGCTCAAATAACCGAGATATGCTTGAAGCCAAGAATCCGATATTCGTCTTTTCTTCAATTCTCTCGGCAGAATTTCTCTTGAGGCCGATTTTCTTGGTTACGTTGGCAGCCCAGCCGAGCGAACTCGGCAGGAGTGGCGCCACTGCAAGATTTGAAAAAGTGCCGCGGGAATAGTCATTCTGTATTGATGGAATAGTTTGCGACGCCCTCTGTAAAAAATAATGAAAAGCTGACAATAAAAAGATTTTTTTTTTCAATCCACGCCAAATGCTTGTCACAAACTGCAAGGAATAATATTCTTTAATCATTTAATTCTAAGGAAATTATCGCTAAAACACTTATAAATCAAGCAACAGTGCGATTCCAGTCTACATTTTGTCGCTCCTTTTTCTTGATTTTTTTCACGTCAAAATATTTATATCATTACAAAAATCGATGAAATCTTCCGAAAAAAATAAAAAATCTTTTTGTAAAAAAAAACTCGCACAGAACAGGTGCGAGCGTTGTTCTTTTTACAAAAAGTTGTGAAATTGGACAACAGCTATGGTGCCAAGCACAAATTATTGCAACTTGAGGATCATGAAGGCAACTCAAAAAACCGAAGGAAAAATAAAATTTATAAAAAATCGAATAGATGAAAATTCCAAGTGAATCCACTTGGCGAGATTTTTCATAGCTTCAATCGCGCACAAAGTGGGTTGACTCTGAATTTTCATCTACTCGATTTTGTATAAATTTTATTTTTCCTTCGGTTTTTTGAGTTGCCTTCATGATCCTCAAGTTGCAATAATTTGTGCTTGGCACCATAGCTTTTGTTCGATTTCACAACTTTTTGCAAAAAGAACAACGCTTGCACCTGTTCTTGGCGAATTTTTTTTTTCACAAAAAGTTTTTTTGTTTTTTTCGGAAGATGGATATTGTAGACGAAAGAATATTTTCGACGGCTGTGATGTCATTCAACGAGCGGGAGTGATAAAAAGGCAGAGGAAGATAATCAACAAGAAGTAAACACTTCGTTTTTTTCTGGCCGAATATAAGGTTAAAATGAATTTTTTCCTGAATAATGGAAGAATGCCAATATTTCTGAGATTGACGATGTCCAATCGATGAGAGACAAAAAAAAACAAAACAAAAGTAGTGAAGGAAAATGATCACCCACAAAAAAAAAACTAGTGGTGCGTTGTTGGTCGCTCGCAAGCTCGCTCCTATGGTAGTTGTGACCCGTTTAGATCACAGAACAAACTTCCCGGTTCGTCACTATTACCTCAGGATTCCGTAGGCCTTATTATGAAAAAATGAAATGGGAAATGGGTATTTAAGTAATTAAGCATTTATATCATCCGGAATAATATAATAGTTTTTTTTTTAAATATTATTTGCCGTAAGGAGGATGATGGAGATTGACAGAAAAATATTCGTCAGAAAACGCTCTAAAAGGTGAGCCATGGTAATATTTGATATATCGATTATTTAATTACACAAATGCGATTTTATTCTGCGTGCGTAGTGAATTCGCACCGTTATCTCTCTTTATTACGAGATCATCTCGTCAACCTTTAGAGTTACGGAAAAATGTTCCTGTATAAAATTAATGGTTTTTTTCAAGGCAAACATTTTTTATTCAAAACTTTTTTGTATATCTTCCACGGTTGGCCCTGTAGGCTGTCTGGAGTGCAGTGTGAACTGCACCCGCGCGCCTAGGCGTGTCCTGTGCCGCTTCGAGTAGCACTAAGCCGTTGGATGTGAGAGATAGAGGAAAATGTGAAAAGACAAAATCGACGTATTTTTAAATGAGAAATCTTTTTTATTTGAAACTTTTCTTCATAACTTCTACCGTTTTCGCAAAATCGCGTTATTGCTACTCCTGTTTTCCTTTTTTTTTTCTTTTGAAAAAACTGCAAAACTTTTGGATCAACTTCATTCAAAATCTAATCAGGTCTGAATTACATGAAGATTCATCGATTGAAAAAAAAAAGTCAAATCGGATCATTCTTTCGGGAGAAATCGTTAGCCAAAAATTTTGCCACACACATTGAACATCCATACATACATACACACACATACATACAGACATTTTTTTGAAAATAGTCCAGAATGATTGTGGAGACCTTGAAACGTGAAGATATGTTGAAAAATCGATTTTCAATTTTCGGGGTGATTACAATAACTTCCCTATCCCGGGAAGTTAAAAATCACAGCATCAGCTTCGCTTGCAATTCAATCAAGTCTAAATTAGTCGTAAATATTCCATATGCGTCATTGATTATCTCGATTGCAGCATTTGCTCGTAGGAAATTGTTGACTGCAATTTTTGTTTTTCATGTTTTTCTGGAAAAACGTGGAAACTATTGAATCGATTTCCTCCAAAATTTAATCAGGTCTGAATTGCACAGAGACGCATCGATTGAAAAAACAAGCAGGCGGCAGCGACATGCGGCTATAGATTTGTAACTACAGATTTGCGGTTGTGGAGTTTGTTAATTTTACATGTGCATTTTTTTTCGCCATCAATCAATTGATGGAGCGCTTCCGAATGATCCTTTCAATCCTTTTCGCGTATTATTATAGTAAATGTTTTGCATTTCATATCTCAAAAGTTGAATATCTCCGGAACCACCTGTCCGATTGAGCTGATTTTAAATACCAAACATGACAATCATGAGAGTCACCTTCATGCCAAATTTCAAGTTGATATCTCCATTTTTTCAAAAGTTGGCGTGTTTACAAGGATTTTCAGTGAAAAAAGAAACAAGCAGGCGGCCGAGGCTATGCGGCTGTAGATGTGCGACTGTAGAGTCTGTTCATTCTGCGTGTGTTCTTTTTCTTGCCATCAATCAATTGATGCTGGGCTTCCGAATGTTCGTTTGAAAGTTTTCATTTATTGTTATAATAATTTTTCTTTTTTCGTTATCATTTATTACATATAATTTAGTGGTTAAAGAAGTGGAATCTGTTTGTTTTTGTTTAGATTTCATCATTTTTAGAATTATTTCCAGTTACGTGTTCCAGTTCCCATTTTTCTTTCATTTTCGCTGCTCTTTCTAGTCTTTATTGTTTACTCTCTTCCATTTGTCCTTCAGCTCTTCGTTTCCTAACTTCTCGTTTTTCAAGAGCAGCTGCTTTTCACATACGATTTTTCCACACACCTTCATGGAGAATTTGGATCTTGCGGCTTGGTAGGAGGCCAGAAAGTAGCAACTTTTCTCCCTTGGGAGTAAAATAACTCCCAAAGGAGGAAAGCGACTACGAAAAAATTCAGACGAAATAAAATTTAATCGATTGAGTCATCCTCGAGATATTGAATAAAGTCTTACATTCAAGGTTTACCTACAAAGTTGAATATCTCCGAAACTAAATGATCGATTGAGCTGATTTTAAATAGGAAACATGACAAACATAAAAGATATCTTCATGTCAAGTTTTAACTTGCTATCTAGATTTTTCTGAAAGTTAGGGTGTTTACAAGGTCTTTTGGTCAAAATCAGAAAAATGGCTCTATCTCAAAAGTTTACAATAACGAGTGTTCATATTTTAATTGATTGAGATAGAAAACATCGAGACGAAGATTTTGAAAAAAAAAAAAAAAATCGATCGAGGCGTTTTTGAGATATTGAATAAAATATGTTTCCATTCAAAGTTGAATATCTCCGAAACTAATCGATCGATTGAGCTGAATTTGAATAGGAAACATTGCCATTATATGAGATACCTTCATGCCAAACTTCAAGTTGATAAATCGATTTTTTCGAAAGTAAGGGTGTTTACAAGGACTTTTGGTCAAAACCAGAAAAATGGCTATATCTCAAACGTTTGCCCTAACGAGTGTACATATTTTAGTTGATTAAGATAGAAGACATCGAGACAAAGATTTTGAAAAAAAAAAAATTAATCGATCGAATAGTTTTTGAGATATTGGATAAAATAGGTTTTCATACAAAGTTGAATATCTCCAAAACTAAACGATCGATTAAGCTAATGTTTGGTATGAAACATTGCAGTCATAAGAGACACATTCATGCCAAATTTCAAATTAATCGCACGGTTATTTCCAGGATTAGCGTGTTCAGAAGGATTTCCAGTGAAAAAGAGAAAAATAGCCATATCTCAGATACCTAGCATCCAACGGTATACATATTTTAGGTGGATAAGATAGACGGCATCGAGACGAAAATTTTGAAAAAAAAAAATGCTGATCGGTAGATTCGTTCCCGAGATATTGGCGAAAAACGATTTACAAACAATTCACTATTTCTCAGAAACTAATCGGCCGATCAAGCTGAAATTTGGAACAGAACTAGCTATAACTAATACCAACTAACTGACAAAATTTCAGATTTTTTGGAACAAATTTTGTCCCTTTAATATTTAATTTACGAAAAAATGACCACCAGGTGGACAGGGGAACATACAGACTTTTGGTCAAAACATCATATTTTTATGTTTTGGACCATTCTACATCGTTTCCAGACAAAATTAGAAAATGTGAAAATCGACCGATTACAAAGCTTCCATTTGGAAGCAAAAATAGCCATATCTCGAAATTTTTGTATGAACGGGTATACATAGTTTGATTGATCAAGATAGAAGACATTGAGACAAAGGTTTTGAAGAAAAAACAAAATTAATCGATTGAGTCGTTTTCGAGATATTCGATAAAATAGATCCACATACAAAGTTGAATATCTCCGGAACCACCTGTCCGATTGAGCTGATTTTAAATACCAAACATGACAATCATAAGAGTCACCTTCTTGCCAAATTTCAAGTTGATATCTCCATTTTTTCAAAAGTTAGCGTGTTTACAAGGATTTTCAGTGAAAAACAGAAAATAGCCATATCTCGAAATTTTTGTATGAACGTGTATACATATTTTGATTGATTAAGATAAAAGACATCAAGACGAAGGTTTTGAAAAAAAAAAAATTAATCGATTGAGTCGTTTTCGAGATATTCGATAAAATCGATTTACATACAACGTTGAATATCTCCGGAACCGCTTGTCCGATTGAGCTCATTTTTAAAATCAAACATGACAATCATGAGAATCACCTTCATGCCAAATTTTAAGTTGATGTCTCTTCTTTTTCAAAAGTGAGCATGTTTATAAGAATGTTCCGCAAAAAACAGAAAATTGGCCATATCTCTAAAACCTTGCATCGACCGGTATATATATCCTGGTTGATTCAGATAGTAGACAACGAGACGAAGATTTTGAAAAAAAAAGCCAATAGGTTTGGTCATTTCTGAGATATTCACAAAAAACTATTTACAAATAAATCACTATTCCTCAAAAACTGCTCAATCGATCGAGCTGAAATTTGGCACAAAATTAGCACCAACTAATACCAACAATCTGACAAAATTTCAAATTTTTCGGAAATGATTTTCTCAATTAATTGGTCAATTTAAGGAAAACTGACCCCCGAGTGGACATGCGAACAGACGGACATTGGCTCCAAACTTCGTATTTTTACATTTCAGACCATTCTACATCATTTCGAACCAAAATTAGAAAATATAAAAATAGGTCGATGACAATGCTTCCATTCGGAAGCAAAAAAAAAGTGAAATCGGACCATTCTTTCGGGAGAAATCGTTAGCCAAAAATTTTGCAACACACATCGAACATACATACATACATACATACACACACACACACACACATACAGATATTTCTTTGAAAATGGTCCAGAACGATTGTAGAGACCTTGAAACGTGAAGATATGTTGAAAAATCGATTTTCAATTTTCAAGGTGATTACAATAACTTCCCGATCCCAGGAAGTTAAAAAAGTGAGCCGCCGTGGGACGCCTAGTAGATGTGAAACATCAAGGTTATGTGACATTGGGAGGGGGAGGGGGAACGTAAGCGAGTGACACACAGACTGAAATGAGAGGAGCGCATACAGAGACGAGCGTCACCTAAAAAGACGACGTCTCCTTTTCGAAATCAGCGCAACGCGCTATTAGATATTTCACATCAAAAATCGATTTTTTTATGTCGCCCAACAAGTTGAAAATGATTTTTTTTTCCAAATATTGGCAGGATTCCCATAAATTTTATTTCTGTTGTTACTCATTGATGAAATGGAATCAAGGAGTTGCAAAGGACGTAAATCGGCGATGGAAAATTCTATGGGACTATTGATATGAATTCTATATAGTTTCTCTATTGTCATCATTAGAAGCAGCATAGTGGACAAATTAAATTATGGTCCATGGAGAAAGATTCACCGAGCTACTGAGAAGATGGACTATTTATATTAGACTAGGATGATCCTGATGATGGAACCCTTTGTTCTAAATATGGGGATTATCAACGCTTTCTGATCGAGGTTGGAGGAAGACAGAATTGAGGTTCAATGACTAGAGAATCTCCTATATGATAGTGGGGGTATTTTCTGTAACGCGGAGATGCCTGGAACTATTGCGCAGGTTCTCTACCCCCTGCATTCATTATCGAGAGCATCCTTCCCCTAGTCTCTCCTGAAATTTGTTAATTCATAATGGGAAAATATTGATCATCATCGTGGGTACCTATATTCATGAGAATTCAACTGTATGTTTGTGTTGGTAACTTCGGAAATGTTGAATATTTCAACAAAAATCCTTTCCAGCAACAGAAAATTCAAGCACAGCGGGGCCAATATCACTGTCGGGACTCGTAAATGCCTTTGGTTAGGGCATTGTTAATGCACATCATGAGAACAAGACGAAAGTCGATAAATTCCTTGGACTCATCTCCTAAATGGTTAAATAACATTAATTAATTTCGGGAGTTGGGATATTCACTTTATGACCCTGCCGCGTTATTCCCGTCTTCTGCGAATGTTTCCACTCTTTTCGAGAACGTTGGACGTCGACCAATTAGTTCCTTGAATATATACAATGGCATCTGGTAGCATTATCAGTAATTAACTCCCCAGGCTAAGGAAATTATTGTAATCACCTTGGAAATCGAAAATCCATTTTCCACCATATTTCTACGTTTCGAAGGTATCCTCAATCATTCCGGATCATTTGTAGAAAAACGTATATATGTGTGTATTTATTTTTCTCTCGGTAGGTTGAAACAGAATGCATTCACGCATACACGGCCAGGAACGCTTTCCCTTCTCGTGTTATGTCGGACTCTGTCAGGTCTGATGAAGATAGGCGACCACGAGCCGCCATGCTGGTGTGCACGAGTATATAGGCTTGGCAAATGTACAACCAATACCAACTCACCTGAAAAAAGACCTTCGGGTGTCTCTTGTTTTCATATTTTCCGTGGAACCGCCGTTAGACATTACTTCGCGAGGGAGGATCTGGCTATTGCTCTTCCTTCAGGTGGTCGAAGTCATGACTTTTGATCTGCTGTGTGCTTTTATTTTTCATCCGCTCCGTTTCTATATGACAGAGTTCCTGAAGAACTTCAGTGACAAATGAGCTTTTTGCTTCCCAGGCCGCCTTCATGAGATCATAGCTTTCATCAAGAATTCTGGCTGGATCTTCTCTTTGAGAATATTCTTTCAAGTGCTGCGTTGAGTGTTAAAGCGAGGACACGTGAAGAACACGTGTTCCGCATCCTTACTGATTCCGGGGCAGGACGGGCAATGTGGAGAATCTTCATGTTTAAACCGATAAAGATATTCACGGAAGCACCCGTGTCCAGACAATATCTGGGTCAGGTAATAGTTGACTTCGCCCGGTTCACGGCTCAGCCAGACATCCACCTGCGGAATAAGACGAGGTGTCCATCTACCTTTTGCAGCGATATCCCACAACAGCTACCATCGGCGTATGCTGTTTCGCCACCCCTCCGTTCTAAGTTCCTCAGAGCTCAATGTAATTGATCGCTTTCATCGGTAAAGGGTTCGTCGGCTAGTACTCCGATGGGCTGTCTGGGCAGTTAATAGACAATGTTTGATAAAATTATGAAACATTTGATGTAATAAGGGATAGAAAAATCATCTTATTGTAGTGGCTGGATGGTATTTTTAAATCTACCAGTCGCTAGGGACAGTAATGGTATATATAGACTACGAAGCCCTCTTTGGAGGATATAGGGGATGAAGTTGCTGCCCCACGCAGGAAATTATAACTAAAGCTAGCATCACGGACACCAAACCGTGCAAAGTGGTACTATGAGGAAGGTCCTATAAGCCCCGGCACAAGCCGTGGTGTAGCGGTTGGCTGCATATACACATGTACACGAGTCTACCGCGCCCCGGTATTACTCGGAAATACTCGGCGTTAGCGAATACACACGACCAACAGCCAAATTCAGTATTCACGCAAACTCCCTACTGATCACATCATATTTAATTCAATTCAATTATTTCTACTTTTGTTAAACCGTTTCTAGTCGTTAGTAATAAGTTACAATATTAATAACTGTGTCAGTGGATTGTTATTCATCCCCAAAGAACACAATCCCTACAGTGGGACCTTGTTTGGGTTGGATTCGTAGGGGCAGTGGTTGGGTCTACCCGGCAAGCTGCGCTTGCACGGGTTGCAATGCCATTCCAGTGGGCATGCTCGCCACATGTCCATTATGCTGGGATCGCGGGAAGTAGGTTTCGGCTCAGCAGATGGCCTTAGTGCTAGGTGGCTTGCACAGTACTTCGATGGGCAGCATTCCAGCAATGACGCACACTGCATCCTCGGACACTGTGCGGTAAGCGCTGGTGACTGTCAAGGCACTCAGCCGGTATACTGCCGCGACTCTTCTCCGTGATTCCTGTATCTCGAATGCGTCGGTCCAGATGGGAATCCCATTTGTGAGCACAGACGTGACTACTGATGACAATAGTGCTCTCTTCCTCTGCGTCTTGCCTCCTATGTTAGCCACCAGCTGGATAAATTACTCTGACTACAGACGCTTTGGCCCCCACATACTCTGCTTGCTGCTTGAAGTTGAGTTGGGCATCAATCATCACTTCCAGATATCGAAGAAATGGCTGAGATGTGATTTCATAGGCCTCAACTTGCAAGGTGATGGTCTGCCTCAGTTTTATGTTCAGCTAACTTCAAGCCAACTGTGTCTGTCCGTAGTGTTGAAAGCAAAATTTATCTCTTTGAGATGTTTTGCGACCATCACTACAGCCACGTCTGCATGTGCGACAAGCTTCACCTCCCTTGGTCATGCCAGTTTCAGTAGCACATTGTACATGACGTTCTACAATAGCGGATCCAGGACCAAGCCCTGTGGCACTCCACTAGTGATTTTGTACTCTTTCAGGCCGGTCTTTGTATCATATCTCAGGATCCTATCGAAGAAATAGCTCACTACCATCCTCCGCAGGTATCCTGATACGTTCATCTCAACAAGGGCTTCCATAATGCAATCCCACTTGGCGGAGTTGAAGGCGTTTTTCTCAGGTTTAAACCGATGAAGATATTTTTAAAAACACCTATGTCCTGCGATCATCTGTGTTAGATAGTAGTTGACTTTGCTATGGTCGCGATACAAGCGAATCATTTACCTGTAAAAGGGGAGGGTATGTCCACCTGTCAGCCGAGGTGGTATCCCACAGTAATTACCATCAGAGGGAAAGTATCCTCTTCAAGGCATGTGTTGTAGACTTCCAAGAACAGCGCTGATGCTGTTTTAATAGCTGCTTTCAATGCGATGTTTGGGCCAGGCCATGAGCTTTTGTATTCCCCACTTTACTGCAGGCTTTTATCAGCTGATCTTTTATGATCGCCGGAATTCCTCCTATTTCGTTCTACTCAGTGGCATAGTGAAGTTCCATTTGTGTACGAAATAGCGCTGTAACAATCTTCTCTAAGAGTTTTGGGCATGCTGGCGACGGCATTGGCAGGCTTTCCACGGAGCCATAACCACCTTGTACAGCCAACCCTAGGGGTCATCCTCCACCACATCGATCAGCTCACTCCACCATTGTCTCTTACTCTCCTTAATAACTTTACTGCAAAAACTAGTGTCTGATACCCGTCTGAATTTCAGTTGTCAGATGGCAAAAAAACATCTAAATGATCGAAAGTCTTTGAAAATTTCCCTAAGTGTCTGAAAATATTGGACGCGATTTGTTTCTGAAATCCAACTAGAGATTTTCTTCTGATTGTACATTAGTAGATTTTAATCTAAATTAGAGTATCGATTCATTTGTGATAATAGACAATCTGAATATTAAGAATTTTGTTGATTTACGCAATTACATTTTTATAGATGGAATAAATTGCCCTGATGAGGAACATTTTTTATTTATTTATGATTTTATTTTTCACGCCAAGACGGTGTTGAGGGAAATTCTCAAAAAATTGGAATTCCTATTGGAATTAAAATTCTTTGAAAATTCGACTCGGCCAAAATCCCCGTGTTTAATCTCTAAATGTCAAATTTTCGCACAAAATGAAATTCAGATTTTAGAAAATATGTTCACTATTGTCGTTTTATACTGATATTAGTTGTTAATTGAAGGTTCAAAGTTGCTCGCCAATCGTAAATATATAATTCTTTTAAACTTTTTGAAGTGTAACTTCTATAGGCGCGTTGGGTGTGAATCGAAAATACAGGCGGAGGAGAGCGACACAAAGAATCCGTCACACGCTCTGTAGGACCTACAACCTTCTAATCCGTGAATTCCGATTTTCATGTCCAAAATTATGACATAGGATATCGTACGAGTGATAAACGTAAATTACGTTTAGTAAAACGTAATTTCAAACGAAGGGCTTTGTATCCATCCTATGCTGAATAGACCCAGTTAAGGGTCTGGAAGCGATAATAAAAATAAGAAAGAAAAAAAGGACTTTGTATCCATTCCAAATGGAGAGGGGAAGCGAATTCATATCCAGAAGCGACTGATCCTCTGCAACCTCACTGAAGCTTACCAGTTTTTCAAAACTGAAAATCCTGATATTCACATTGGGAAGTCAATGTTCACTTCTTCGAGACCAAGACATTGTGTTTTGGTAGGTGGAACTGGGGTGCCCACTGTGTGTGTTTGTCCCACTTACGAGAACGTGAAGTTGATCCTTTTAGGTAGTTATCTTTGGAATTCCTACGAGGAATCATTCATACGATTCATTCAGACTTTGACTGGATGTTCCGTTCCGGAATTTATTTTTCGCGTTGGGAAAATTTCACCTGAGAAAATCCCCATAATTTTATTTCAAATTTTATAACCACTTCTTAGAATCGTGTAATTCTCGAAATTTTCTCTCTCACACAGACAATAATTATCTTTAATCCTCATTTCACTCAAAATATTTACAGTTAGAGTCATAGAACTAAAATTCTTGAGAATTTTTCTATTCAAATCTTTTGTACTTTATTTTCGAACCATGATTTATTATGCACTATTATTACAGAACTCTTAATCCTCGAAAGGTGCATTAATCCTTCGCATTCATTTAAAAATTCAAGAATATTTTCATGCCTTTCCTAAAACTCGGGAAAATACTTCAAGATGTTCACTCGATATTACGGTCGCTTATTGTTCGTTCCCGCTGAGAAATAGGTCATTGTTTTCCATCCCTTCATTGCAATTCATTTATGACGGACAATCAGTCTTCCAGACCCAAACCTGACCCAAATAGATAATATATCTCCTCCTACCACTCTCCAGTTCATCTACTATAACCCTCGATGCTTCAACCAATGGATGACCTATCCACTTTTCTTGACCAATTAAAATTCACCAATTTTTCTACAGATGTTGCGGACTTTTAAGTTATAAGCCAGCGCTTTTGCTAGATTTACAGTACTCGTTCTTGAGGCTTTATTGACAAGTCTTATCGAACGACAGCCCAGTATTTTCGAAAAGTTTTACCTCCTATTTCCGTGTTTAATTTCTGTTCACAGTCCATTATTTTTCTCGTCAAAATTAATAATAGAAAACAAGTGTATTTGTTAATTGTTAAAATACATCTCAAATTGTAAGTGCAGTGACTCATTTTTTTTTGTATCATTGACTTTTTTTACCAGTTTACATTTTTACTAATTCGCCTTTCCAACAATTCGTGTGTAAAAATTGATTTCATACCGAACACTGGACAAATCTTGCCCTGTCACCGGCTGAGATAGGAATTCCAAATTTCTCGCATAGGGGCCGTATTTTTATTTGTTTTAAGTAACAGTGAGTTTCATGTCTTCGCCGGAGGTAATTTAAGGTTGTTGTACCGTGGATTAAATTTTCGACATTTTCTAATGAAATTTTTATCATAGATGGCTCAAATGATTACCTATAAAATGAGCCCAGAATATTTTTTATCAATCACCTATGCCCTAAGATATATTTTTTTCCTTTTAACACGTCGGTAAAGACAATTTCACCGTTTTTATTTTTTTAAAAATCAACCACTCGACATTTTTTAATAAAAAAAAACAATGTAGAACTAGTATCAACCAATTGACCAAAAAAAAATGGAGTCAATGAACCTCCTCATACCCGAGAAATAATTTGACAAAGTCGTGTTTTTTGCCTCAGTGGGTGGGGCAAGTGAATTCAGTACACCCGACGCGGCAACAACGCAGCTACCGAAGCTATCGAAGAGAGACAGACTAGGCATGGTTGCTACGATCCAGGCCACGATCAACACCATTCAGCGTTAGGTGTATGCACACGTATTGATGTACAATCTATTTATATGTGCGTGAGGCGCGTCGGACTGTACTTTGGTAAAAGTTTTCGGGCGCTCTATGCAACGGGATACCAGCGCTCAGCGTGAAAAATTTTAACATCAACTCTCTCGGGGCAACAACCTTAAAGAATCTAACAAAGAACAGGGAATAATACCCTATGCACGACTATTCTGATTTCTTCAAGTGGATGATTTGTAAGGGTCCATCGGAAGAATGTTATCTCGGCGATTGTCGTCAATGTCCACGTGTGCTATGCAATTACATCGTTCAGGCGTTGCAAGATCACGATATCGACACTGTTACTTACAAGCAATGGATTTCGAAACCCCGAACGAGTCTAACAACATGTATGCAAGATTCCATTGAATTCGCTCAAGATCTTTGTGAAAAGTTACAAAATCTCATAATTCGTAATTTGATTGCTGAACAACAGGCTGGTTTCCTGAAATCGTAGAAAGAATCACTACAAAATGATCAATTCCTCGGTGTATGTGACTTTGCAGAGTATTATGCTTTCGTTATCTAGAACGCTGCTCCAGGATCACTGAAATAATAATTCAGTAACATCTACCCCGTTGTCATTTATTATCAGTAAAAAGACGTTCTTGTACATCATAGCCTCGTTTTAATGTCTAATTGCTTAGTTCATAATGCTGTAGCAGTTTTTGTGTTCTCAAAAATCATCGAAAAATTCATTAAATCCGTTTGTGAGTTCCTCAAGAAAATATTCTATTTTTCGGATGGAGCACCTCAACAATACAAGAATTTTGAAAATTTGATCAATGTTTATAATCATGAAAATGATTTCCAAGTACCCGCTGAATGGCATTACTTTGCTTCGGTACACGGAAAAGGCCCGTGTGACGGTGTAGGGGGCACGGGAAGAGGCAGGCTGCAAGAGCTAGTTTACGACTACCACCAGACCGTCAAATAACGACAGCAGAAGAATTATACTCATGGGCGAGTAATGCTTCGCATCTACCGAATATTACTGTAAAATACAGCCCTGCAGAATATTACAAAAGTGCATTGGATTTTCTTGCAGGTCAATTTGAAAAAGCGAAACCTCTACCATTAACTTAGAAGATCCATTGCTTCATACCGCTGGGAAATGATAAAGTTGCAGCCAAAAGATTCTCAAATTCATCGGAATGTGTTTCTCTGGATATTCTGAAAACAAAAGAACAACTTGAAAACCGTAGGAGAGGAAAAATGGCGAATTGACAACCAGTTAAAAATCGAGAAACAAACAAAAAACTGCCGAGAAGAAAATAATAATGGTCCAAAAACAATTCAAGGGATCCTCAATGGTGATTTTGGTTTATGTCTGATGAAAATAACACGAATTAAAGATGTAATGAATTTTTAGATCATTCAATTTCAAATAGATTGGAAATACCAAATATTTGACCGAAAAAAATTAAAGTTCGTGTTGTGCCTGGCCTATTGGTCTTTTAGCTTAATATTTATGGAGATCGTTTGTTTAACTTGTGAATTTACTTATTTCATTGTTAGTCTCTGTTCTAATGCTATACTGGGTCTATCTATTCTTGTGTATCCCAGTTATAACAGTCAGTTTTTTCAATCCAGTTACTTTTAACCTAAGAATTTAACAAAATCCAATTTGAAAGTTGTCTGTTAATTGCACTAATGGTTTTTTTAGCTCGTCTCAGCTACTAATTTGTTAATGAACGCTGATAATTAATTTACAGAGCATGGAAAAGGGAGTTTTCGGTCCTGATGAGGGTTCCGGGGTAAAACCGGAACGTTAACCTGATCAGTTGACCCGATGAGTCGACTCGTTCAATTTATCTGAGTTTTTATGATTGCAAGGCCGATTCAAAAGTACCTTAACTTATTTTGTTTGATATTTTTCCAGAAATACATGAAATTGGCCCATGTCATATATTTTCCTTATATCTCTTTCCATGGCGGTAGATTTACCTTCCAACGGAATTACAATGACAATTTCAATTACTCTCACTACTGATTTTCTCTTTATACTCTCATTGAATGATATAGGTATGAACAATTTTCTCGACGATGATTGCACTGAATGACATCTTTGAAACGATAATTTTACTCTTTTCTGAGGCAGTTGAAGTAATTTCCCCTGAAATCTGGAAATCGACAATTCAAACATCAACGAAATTCAGAGCAAAGAGTCATTTCCACTGAGAAACCTGAATAAATATAGATGAATGCCTTCTCTCTACCAGTAAGGTTTTCCATTGCACGACCCGCATCGCAGACATCTCATGATACGGGTAGTCCCCAATTATACTAATGGAGATCGGAACTGTAGAGAAGTAAGAAGGAGAAGCAAAATGAAAGAAGAGGGGTGGAGTGACTGTGCTGTGAGAAGTAACGCTTACCCATAAAAAGTGAGCAGTTACCAGGATGATAGGGTGACTTTCAAGTTTATCTGTGACTAGCAAAAACACCGATTGGTTACACAGGAGGCAAAAGTATACTCCAACTCCCTCTATTTTGTTAATTGAGGACATATGCACGAAAAATGAAGGGTAGGATTAATGAACTAAGCCATCCGTGAGATAACTGCGGTTGTATCACTTAAAGGTGATCGGGTGAAGTTAGTATGTAGGCGGTGAGATGCAGAGGAATCGAGTGTTCTTTCTGAAAAATCCGACCTCTGAGCAAGAAAATTTCAACTTTCCATTCAATAATTCGCCCCTGAGTCTTCTATGGTCCAATAGATTTTGCTTATAACTCCAGAACCTCTCTTCTATGTAAAATAAGAATTGAATATCTTTTCCAACTGATTTTCATTACGAATATAAGATTCTCCACCTGAGTGGAAAACGTGGTAACAGAAAAATTATTTTTATTGTAGAAGTAAGCAGCATTGATGTCTGCCATTCTAATGCGCACATCTGAGTTTCTCATGGGATGCAATTAACCGCGCTTACCGAATCAATCAGTTCGTGCGATGTTGTTGCCATCTGAAGCTGAGCACGCTGATATTCCGACTCTCGCGAGTTTTTTTCACAATTTCGCTGGAACATTACTCGCAATTGAAATGACAATTTTAGTGATAGATCTTTTCATCAAAATTATACACGTGTGCAAAGTTCCGCCACCTTGAGTACATTTTTTCATCGGTTTTTTTTATTTTCTTCTGATTCCCATGAGATTCATGTTGAATCATTCAACACACAGGGACCAAGAACGCGAATAACTTTTAGCTTTGTTCTTCACGTGACAGAACGAAATCTAAAGAACAATTCTCGTAAAAGAACAAGCGGGGAACAAAAGTATTCGAACAGTTTTCGCCAAAAACCAAACGAGAAGAAAATTTCGAGAACAGTTCTCGACAAGAACAAAATGAGAACGAAACTGTTGTGAACGTTTGCAGGAAGAACAGAATGAGAACAAAACTGTCGGAACTTTGACGTGAAAATGTTCTTGATAATATATCCGAGTGATAATGGAAAATGATATATGGTGAGCACCACAGTTATAAGTGTGTTGCAAAAAGAAAAAGTGCACCATTCTCCACTGTAGATAATGACAAGAGCACTAATTTTCCTATCAGAGATGTATGAATACGTTTAAATCAATATGTTTGAGCTATTGCATAGAAAACCATTCGATCAGTTGTGCGCTTTGTCCTCGATTTTTTTCCATCTTTTTTGTCTTTTCTGTTATGAAATTTGTAAGTGTTGAATGCGATTGAAAAATTTCGAGTGGAAATTCGGAATCTCGATCATCCCGTGCACTAAAAGAACTGAAGGGCTGAAATTCTAACTAGAGTACTAAAACATATCCAAAATTGACAAAAATCGAACACATAGCGCCAAATGATCAATTGGTTTCCTGTGGAATAAAGTCATCTATATCAGAGATGGGCAAAGTCTATAGATTCTATATCAGGAAAAGTGTCAATTAGTCATTCAAATGATCGTTCTCCAAACTTCCGTTTCTTTGATATATTCAGCAAATGTTATAACCGAAACGCAGTTTTCCTTCATGTTATAAAGAATTCACTACTAGAATCATGAAATACGGCTCATTCAATTTGCCCGAGGGATTTTTGGAATGTTTTCTCATTTTCTATGATTTCATTTTTTTGGGAAATTCTGACATTTTCTAGAACTTGAGTAGATTTTGAATGGAAAAGGAAGTTTCAAGAAATTTCTATTTAATTTTCTAGAATATTCTAGAAAATTTGGTACACGGAGAAAAAAATACGGTGAAAATTCGGGTGCTAGCACGGTAAAATGGGTGCAATCGCCAAGCACCTGGAATTTTCCTATGCAGCACCGGAAAAATTCCTATAAACACGAGAAAAATTCATATAAATACGAGAAAAATTCCTATAAATATATGAAAAATTACTGTAGTGACAGGAAAATTCCAGGTGCTTGGCGATTGCACCCATTTTACCGTGCTAGCACCCGAATTTTCACCGTATTTTTTTCTCCGTGTAATGTTTCAAAACTTCAAAATCTTCGACAAATGTCTAGAACATTCTAGAATATTGATGTGTAAACATTTTATCGCTCGCCCCAATCACACTATGGCTCGAAGTGATTTGGTGTAAATGCGACGGAAGTCTGTAACAGGAAATGACGTCAAATTGCACTTCTCTCTCAACGTAGATCCCCGGGCGGCCGGCCGATGTCGCTAGTAGGGTCAGCCTTGTCATTAACATTGGGAGAGTAACTGTAGTGTCTATGTAATATTAATAGCAGAACCACGTGTATTTGTATTTTGAGAATAAAGAATAATAATTGATGGGAAATAAGAGGGGACACGTCAGATCGCATTTCATGGATAACGCCGTATGGCGTTAATGAGATATCGATCGCTGAATTTTGTCATGAAATAAGTACTGAGTCAAATTCCCTCACCTGCAATAGAGTCTGAAGGGTAAGTAGAATTCTTAGAAGTCTTCCCGAGGGGCTGGGAACTCCAAGATCGAGTGACACGTGACTGATAAATGCAGTCAATTTCACTAGTGATTTCAATGACTTCATTGAATTTATGATTTCAGTGATTGCAACCTTGATTATTAGTGATTTCATGACTCACCATGATTTCATTGACTTCATCAAACTGAAATCAATGACTTCTGCATCATTGAAATCACTAAAATTTCACCAAACTGAAATAATAATCGAAACTGAAGAATTATTTATCAGAATTATTGATTTTACTAGGGCATCATGCGCGCTAACGTGCGCGACGAGGTTCCAGTATCCAGTAAGCGCTGTAGCGCACAACAATTATTCAAAATAGCTGCCCGGCTACTCAGAACTCGCGGAAAAAAATAGAAAAGAGTTAAATTAGAGAAAATGTCAGAATTGGCCATTTTGACTGGAGATTGGCTGACCCCTGAAACCGGCCCGACCAAAATTTTGTCTTTTCGCTTCTTTCTCGTTTGATATCTTCAAAATAGCTGCCCGGATACTCAGAACTTGCGAGAAAAATTGGAAAAGTGTTGAATTAGAGAAAATGTCAAAATTGGCTATTTTGACTGGAGAATGGCTGACTCCCGAAACCGGCCCACCCAAAATTTTGTCTTTTCGATTCTTTTTCCTTCAATATCTTCAAAATAGCTGCCCAGCTACTCAGAACTCGCGGAAAAAAATAGAAAAGAGTTGAATTAAAAGTTTTTCTTCTTGCATTCGCAAAGTTCAGTTTTAATCCTAATAAACATGTCTCGTAATCATTTTCTTTGAATAGACACCAGTCTCCTATATGCTAATTTTGCTTTGTGGACGTAAAGCAAGATTTGAGAGTCGTCACATGCATATTGTGATTTCTTCGATTTCACATGATTTCATTGACTGCGAATGAATTCATTGTGATTTCAAGAAATGACTTCATGGTTTGAAATCATGAGATTTCAATGATTTCAGTGATATCACCGATTTCATTGATTTCAGGCGTGACTGCAAATTGATTTCAGCAGCTAGTGACACATGACTGCAAAGAGTTCCCAGCCCCTCGAGTCTTTCTTCGTCCTCATTTTCGCACAACTACAACTCTGGAACGACGTTTGGAAGACTGTTGTCGCTCAAATTTTTATGGCTACTGCTAATGCGACGACGATAGTCTTCCTTTTATCTTCAGCTGTCGTTAAAATTATTCCGAATATTAGAACGACTTGAACGACAAAAGGAAGGCTCAGAACGTTCTGTTTTTCGACCCGGGCTAACACTGAAAATATCAGAGAGGAAATCAACGTTATCAAAATCAATTTCTGTATGTTTTCATGCATAAGTCATCAACTACGGCTCAATAATCATTTGATCCCCAGGATAATAACACGGGATTGTTGATTATTGCATACGTATCTTCGCCATAAGATTCAACTAATACGATACCATATACAGAATAGGAATGATTTTGACTGACTCGTTGAATCAATAATACTGATAATCGTATGTTGGCTATAGAAAGCATATGTCCCTTCGTAAATATCTGATGCGTTGGAGACCGTCTATTTTGAGTATCGATCCCATCCTGTTGACGATACACATAATTTACATACTAGCCGTGATCGGCAGGCAAGCGGTCACGGTGGGGAGAGAACTCTCTCAGCTCTTAGACGTCAACTGTCAAACGCTGTTGGAGCATGCAGGCGAGTGTCACCTGTATCGTACTGCACTGGGGGCCTTCTATTCCACACTATGATAGTTTCTCGTCCAACATTCAATCCCACCCAAATTTGTGCACTACCATACAACTATCCAGGTAAATCCTTCACGCGTATATACATTGAAGCTAATGAGGTGCAACAAGCTGATTTACTAGGTGAGTGTTTAGATGAATTAAGCCCACGGCCTCAAGGGATAACATTTATTTTAGTGCATACTGCCTGTCTTCCTACTCAAGTGTCTAAATCCTAGGCTGATACTTCACTTTGTCTCCTTATTCCTATTGATATAGTCCCTAACCAATCGAGAATTTCGTCTTATTAGTTTGGACTTAATTTCCCTCACTTCGATCGAATATTACATCACAATCATCTGCCTCAACTAATATCAATCATGTGGGATATTGGTAGTCTACTGAATCGGTAAGGTGCTCCTCCACCCAAATCGCTTATTGTTACATCACATAACGTACAATACAGTCGATAACGACTTGCGGATAACACCATAGTTGGGCATATACGTACGATAATATATAAGCTGATAACAGTAATGGAGTGACAGTGTCAGTATTTGGATACGTATGAGCGAATGATAGCCCAGTGACCACTTGTGCTTTTGATCAGTATTATACTAATCAACCTGCGATTATTATTAGATTTTTACTGTCACGAAATAGCATTATACGAAGAAAAAAAATTAAGTGCGTAGAAAGCTGCGCGACGGAAGTGAAACTTCGTAGGAATAGAATTTCTGGAGATGTTGCGAAAATCCCCTCCCCTCCCTCCTGCAGCTCTCCTCCTTCATATACGGCGCTGCCCCCTGTCCGATGGTGTCGGTTTTTTTCATTACATACGGACTCTCGTGTATTCAATTCGCACCCAAAGGCGCCTATAGAAATTTCACTTCAAAAAAATACGTTAAAAATTCCGGTGCTAGCATGGTAAAATGGGAGCATTTGCCAAGCATCTAGAATTTTCTTATGCAATACCGGAAAAAATCCTATAAATACGGGAAAAATCATATGAATACGGGAAGAATTCCTACTAATATATAGAAAATTACTGTACGGCACAGAAAAATTCCAGGTGCTTCGCGAATGCACCCATTTTACCATGCTAGCATCAGAATTTTTACCGTTTTCAGCTTCCGAATGGAAGCATTGTAATCCTCAAAATTTAAGTTTCGGATTTTTTGTGTTAGATTAACTAATTAGGGTCTAATTAGTCGAAAAATGCGATTTTTAGAGCATG
This sequence comes from Coelinius sp. EB29, assembly GCA_035578325.1. Taxonomy (NCBI): domain Eukaryota; kingdom Metazoa; phylum Arthropoda; class Insecta; order Hymenoptera; family Braconidae; genus Coelinius; species Coelinius sp. EB29. The sequence continues at coordinate 7,975,584 of JAOZGT010000001.1, read as the reverse complement.
TCCGTATGTATGTATGTATGTGTGAATGTATGTATGTATGTATGTATGTATGTATGTATGTATGTATATGTATGTATGTATGTACGTCTGTATGTATGTATGTATGTATGTGAGTGATCAGACTCTTTAAGCGTTTCATTCAAAATTTCTCCATGATGAATGCATCGAATTGCATGATTTTTTTTGTTCAATGTACCCATTCATAAGCGCTGTTCAACAACACCAATTGAAACTTGATCCATAATGTAGTCTTTTAAATATTGGAATTCTTCGAAAAATCGATTTTTCGACGATAGCTCAAAAATTAATCATTTTAATCGATTCAATAACGGATTGAAATATTCCTTTTGATGTCCTCTTGACCGAGTTCGAAGATGGTGGGGTTATAGTGCATTTCGTTCTTAAGGGGTGAGTCTGGCTTAACCGGTTTAAAATCGGCGCGTAGTTTTTTATTTTTTTTTTTAAAGGAACAATACAGAGAAATCATTTGAAATTTTCCGAATTCATTGATAATTGAACAATTAATAATAACAGAAAAAAAAAGTGGAATCTAATAAAAATTTATTTTTTGTCAACGACCGCTTCTCAGCATCATTGTTTAATTGGTGATATGAATAACTCGATAAATAATTAGCTGAAACAAAAAAATTAAATATATTTTTATTCCATGTTCCAAAATACAAACGCCATACCAAGAAGGAGAAAAAAAAATTGAAATTAACAAAATGGTGACATTTTGTTTTTCATGACCGTTTTTTGGAGTCTTTTATAGATAATAAAAATAATTCCTCGTTATGAAAAATAGAAATACAACATTTGGCGCTTAGCAATACCTTTCATCAATAATTGTACCGAATTTCAAAACGATCGGCCCACAATTGACTGAAATATCAGCAGCACCACCTTGAAAAATGTCGTATCGAGGAAAACGGGTTCAAAGTTTCCACACCAGTATACCTGAGCGCACGTCAACCTTGAGCGTCAACTCTCCTGGATTGGTAATTTTGGAACTCAGCGAAAAAAGTCGGATATATTTATTCATGAATTATTGAATCAATAATGTCCTCATTTCATTTTTGTTATATTTTTTTTTCATTCATTAAATTCCTTAAATACGGTAGTATCATCTGTCTAGACTCACCTTCAGTCTGTTATACCAGCACCGTAATATTCCTCATCATCTCCCTCAGAATTTTCCATTTGGTCAATTTTCTCATATATTTGCGACATTCTCGCTTTTTTTGCAATTGTTGATGATCGTTTATTTGCAATATTAATACAATCCTGATCCTTGCGGCGAGCGCACTCCAATGTTCTTGTGTCAACGATTAATCCTAACTCGTTGAAGCATTCAAGAATTGAGTGATATCCCTCATTGAATATACAAGTGGCCAAGTATGCTGCCGTTCTTACGACGCCCACACCACAGTATGTTTTCTTTGGAGCAAATTGCCAGAGAAGAGAATTAAAACTCTCATTATTATTTTGAGTGTGACCTCCCAAACATCTGGTTAACAGGTCAGTCGACGATAGATCTTCATAGATTGGACGAATAACTTCTTGAACTTTTTCGTCCAGTGGAGGATCATGATTAAATTTATCTAGGGTTCCCTCAGCTTCTGCACGACGCCACTTACACCAGCTTGTCTCACCGGGGGGACAGTTGTAATGTTGAGGTTTCTCATTCGTTGAACACTTATGCAAAAAAGTAGCCCACACAGCTTGTTGCATACTTTTCACACAGTTCGGATGTCTTCTAATTGCCAATCCATAATAAATTGTGAGCTCTTTAATTAGTTCGTCCGTCAATTTCCCACTGCCCTTTCCACCAATCCCTTTATTGTCTTTCTTGGCCTTTCGAAGTCTCATTCCCTTCCTTTTCTGCACATGTAAAACACATTCACACTTTTCAATGCGTACACAGGGCCCATATGGTTTTGTTTTGGATAGAGCCGCAAATGTTTTCGTGTCTCCGTCACCTATATACCTCACGTATTTCGCACCATGTAGGTTTTCAGATCGGGAAAACATCTCAATCATTCCATCTACTTCCATTTTTCCAGCACTGCCATCATGATTCACTGCGCATGTTTCAATGTGTTTTTCTGCCCAGTCTAAATACTCTTGCGTATTTTCTTTTCCTTTCCACCATTCACAGGATTTACAATAACTCGACTTCACATTCAAATCGATCACTTTATTGCTATATTTGCCAATCAATGTGGTTACTCCGATACGAGATGCAAATCCTGGAATCTTCCATGTCCCATCGCCAGAAACAGTGAATTCCTTATCGCTACTCCCAGCTGCTATACTTTTCTAATTTTCTTCTTTTGCTGCCTTTTTCAAAGAACGGTCGAATACTTGTTTCATAGTGGATTCAATGCTGTTGATGAGACCGTAGTAGGTACTCTTGCAGAAACCGAGATAAAGCCCCATCAAACCACAAAACATATTTACTTTTTCTAAACCGAGTCCCATCAGACGCATGACAAAAATAATTCGCACATTTATTTCATATTTTTTATTCACTACTGGGCTTGACATGATTTGTCGTTGACCACACTTGCAATCAATCCCTATCTTGAATCCCAGTCATTGTTCATCATTGACAGTAAACTTCATGACACTCTGACAAGTTCCACAAATGAGTATTTCACTCAATAATGCAAACACTGATGTGAAATTAAGTATTTTATAACTATGGAGAGGATCGGATTTGATCGAATCATAGTCAGCACCTCTCAATTTTTCAGCCGATGTGCTGCTTTCGCATGACTCACTACAAATCTTAATATTTTTAGGAGGATGATATTTTCGTTTTTTGGGTTTAGATGCCCGCCAATCACTTCCTCTACTTCCCTTGCGAATACCGGGTGCCATTCTAAAACGTTGTTCTGTTCTTCACTAGAATTTAGATACGACTGACGATTGGAAAATCCTATAATTGCGATTTTCTTCATTTTACCCGCGAGTGCAATTTCTGTAGAAGTATAATTTCGTCCCTAAGTTTAATGAGGGTAAAGCAATCAACAATAAAAATCATTCATATTTAGATGCGAAGAATGCTCGATAATATTGTCCTAAAAATTCCTTTCAAGTTTACCCATGAGTGCCATTCATTCGAAAAATACAATTTCGTATCAGAGACTAATGAGAAAATGAGGGCAATTATGAAATGAGGAATGGTTGTGAAATACAGCAGGTGTAAAATATTGACCTGAGAGGATGGACTCCTTATAGCTTGGAGTCCATGGAACTTGAGAAAAACGCAGCGGGGTTACGGTGACCCTGCGACCCTTCCATTCATAGGCGTTGTATTCAAATGCCTATCCCATCGTTAATATTGGAAATTTCGGCGTAAAATTTTTAGAAAATTCCTTTGAAACATATAGCCGTAGGAAAACATGAAAAAAAAAACAACGAAATTTTTGACTCAGTTCGCCAGACTGGAATTGTTCAGTTATAGCTTCAAATAAACGTCAAAAAATTCATTGAAATTGGGGCTGAGTTGGAATATAATGAAAGTTTAGTCGGGATTTAATCGGCATCTAGTTGGGATTTAATCGGGAGTTAATCGGGGTTTAATCAAGGCTCAGTTGGAATTTAATCGGGACTTAGTCCCTTATAGTTTTGGACCCTTAAAGTTTTAGACATCAAAGTTTTGAAAATCAAATTTTCGACTATAATTCAACAATTAATTATTTTAATCCATTCAATGACGCATTGATGGTGGGGTCATTGTATTTCGTTCTTGAATTGCATCACTAAAAAACTAAGAATCTCATTAAAAATCATCAAACTTCATGACTTTTCAAAACAATAGGCAGAGAAGGATTCATTAATTGATTGCTTATCTCCAATTCGCAATTCATATTCTATTCATAAATAGATAGATTCTTCTGCCAATTAACACCACAGGGCAAGTCCATTCAGAAGCAAATTGCTAATTTATTAGCAAAAATAACTATGCTCAGGAGATAAATGAAGCAATGTACCACTTGCTTTTCTCCATATGTAGTTTGCAGAAATCCCATGGTTATAACCGCTGTCTTTCGTTATAGAACGAGTAATTCTCATCAAGTATATCCGCAGAAATGAATACCGGCAGGTCTTCATAAATACCTTATGAATCCTTTCAAGAGAACGCATATATGAAAATATGGAAAACAGTATACATTTATGCGACAATACTTTGGAGGACATCGTATCGCATATAATACCAAAAAACGTAAGTCAGAACCCACTCTACATAATAGCGTAATAGCGTATTTACGTCATCTGTAGCAAAGTCGATATTGAAGGATCTTCTTGTGTTCACAGCCATGTGTAACTAAATACCATCACTGAAGAGATAGGAAGTGAGATGAAAGACGGAAAAAGGTAGCTTATACGAGCTATCCTATGACGCCTTCTATAACTGCCCCTATAACCCCTCATTTCCTCCTATCTCTCTATGTTCCTTCGCGTATCCAACATCAAAATGGCATTTCCAATTGCGCCTCTCTCTCTCTCTCTCTCTCTCTCTCTCTCTCTCTCTCTCTCTCTCTCTCTCTCTCTCTCTCTCTCTCTCTCTCTCTCTCTCACTCTCTCTCTCTCTCTCTCGCTCTCTCTTTCTCTTTCTCTTTCCCTCCGAAATCCTATACACCCAGTGCTTCAGCTCTTCCCATACCTATAGCACACAAGACAAGAGGTAACGTGCCACGCCCAGGTGCTCCAACGAACCCTTCCAGCACACTCTTGTATTCTTCCATCACGAAAAAATGGCTCAGAAAGCCACACCACACCATTGACATTTTATGTCTGTCGTGGTCACTCAATTAGCCAGCTCACAGAAGGTGCAATTGAACAAGAGACCAGAGCTTCCTACTTGCCCCTTCGAAAGGCTTGTCATTAGTGATGTTCATCAAGCCAACTCCAATACGATCAACTTCACAAATTCCTCTCATTATCACACTGTTCAGTGTCTCAAACATCATTGACATTTGTCTCAACAATAGTTCCAATTAATCGGTATTATTGCCACATGGATGATTGTATTACTTATCTGATAGTGCCGGTGCGTACCTGCCAATAATAACGCATGACGAGAATGATTTGATGTATCATCTCGTTTAGTAACAATTAGGGATGGAGATACGGTGTTGTCTCATCATCCAGTCCGCCCACCATTTACATCAATAGAGTCCTCTGTGCACCCACGCCCATCCTCTCCTCACTCTCTCCCTCTTCCGTCAATATTTCCATACAACCATTGAATCGTGGCACGGAACCAAAATAGAGTTAACCAACAGTTTCCATGGACGTACGTACACCATTCCAGCATAATTGCATAGCCCGCCATTAATAATTAGACGTGCAATTGGGCGTCAACCCTGGATACGCGTGATTCGATTTATCGGAGCATAGAGTGGGTTTTACCTCGCGTGGACTATCGATTCTATTTGGTGCATATAAGGTGTTACTGTGAGCTTCGTCCCCATCTTCCTCTCTCTACGTTACAACCATTGGGCATTGGTTCTACGCTCGCCAGAACTGACTATCATTGGTTTTGTAACTCCTATCTTTCACTAGTGTGTATAGCCTTTTCCTACTCTTCTTACGCTGACCATTCTCCCCTGGGAATTCTAGAGGGCCACCAGCACTCACTCCAACCCGCTAACGGAATAAACTCATTCCACTTCTCACCACTCCACATCGTTGCTCTCTTCGGTCCCTCCTACTTCACCAAAACCTCTATCACTCTAAGTCACGTACGCCCCAGCGACAAAACTGTATTCAGACATGACTCACAGTACGTTCGGTATACCGATAACCTGTCGCTCCGATCCACATAGTTTGATTCCCAAATCTTATTTTTAACTCTCTCTGACTTTACACAATTTTCTGATATTCCGATATTGAGGAAGTGGAGAGAGAGATAGAGAGAGAGAGAGGGAGGAGAGTGACGTCGAAATGGAATAAAATTTTTATGAGATTTTCTTTCATGGATTTATTTATTTGACATATCGTGAATGAGATTCCCAGTTTGATAAATATGTTACTCTTGAATTTTTGACATATTTCATCCATGTCCTATATCAGATGCCCTCATATCTTGCGCTTTTCATGTTTGTTACACCGAGGCCTAACACAATGGCTGATTCTCATCCGGTTCAGCGTGTAGTTTGAGTAGCATAACTACAGGTAAAACAATAGCTGTTGCGTTTCAATTTTGATAGTCTCTGGAAATCTTGCCTCGGGGATGCATTCAACACTGAGAAACTTGAATTTTTATGAAGCGCATATTATACCTACAGTATCATCCAAACTCGCGTTGGCTCCAGTTTCTTAGTGATTTCCAAGTTGGAATTTCATTTTACGAGTCGCATTCGCCAATGTTTTTATTAATTTAGATTTTCGATGAATTCAATCCAATGTTAATCCTATATCTGTTCAATATATTCTGACCCCACGCATTTTGCTCACCCTATACTCTGCATTATAATGCAATCTAAACACTCATCTGTCACCCTCAGCTTACATGAACACTTTTTTCCTTCACAATCCATTCTCGACTGTTATCCGGAATCGCTTGTCGTAAAAATTCCAATCAAGTTGAGTGGTGAACACACATGATTCTATTTCAAGTCTAGCTGGTATTATTGTATGAACGTTCGCTAGGAAGTATAGCCCGGCGTATTAACGCTGGGTTTGACTTTTACTCAAACAAAATGTTAAGACTGTGGGGCTCCCAAAAACAATGGATTGCGGACAGTTCATGTTTCAGCGAGAATACTCAAATGCCAATTTGGTGATCCCCATAATTATTTTTTTTTAATGGTAGCTTAAGAAATATTGGAATTCATTTATTCATCAGTATTCCGAGCAATTGAGATTCGCTGATTTACATTCCGAAACAGTTATAGCTATAATGCTTCCTTCAAATACGTGACTCATTATAACCGTGTATGAATCTTTGGAAACTATTATTCTTCACAATTAACATCATGTTATTTTTGCAATTTCAACAACGCGTAATGTGAATGTACATTACTTGCAAATGAACATTAGAAAAGAAGTATGAGAACAACTGCCTGATTCTTATGCATGGCCTTATGGTGAAAAGTATGTTCTGGCATTACGGATAGATAGAAAAATAGTTTCATCTTCTCGTAAACTTCATCATTCACGCGCTTTCTTCTCTCCTTTCCTTGACCTCGTTTCAACCTTTTTGTTAGGGTTCAGCATTCTGCTTTGCACCATTTTTTTCTTCTGCCTTTCTCTCCATTTTCTTTTTTCTTTTGCCTATTCTCATAGGCTTCCTTTTGTTTCCCACCCCTCTCTAAGTGAGCATGTCTGGGCAAACTTCCAGGACTGCATCAGGAGAAGTCAGAGGGTTGAATGTTTTCCAAGCTATATCCCCTTCCCCTGCAATGTTCCTGCAATCATCGTTCTCGTTTCGCAATCTCTCTCTATCCTCCGGTTCCTCTACTGTTGATGGGCGAAAGCGTCATAACGGCGAGGGGCAAAACTTGTGGGGTTAAAACTTCATTCAACCAGCAATGGGAAGTCCCTGAGGAGAGTATCCTCAATAAAGATCGATAGCCTTTAGCTCTTACGTTGGATTTCAGTCCACACATTCGATCGATAAATCAAATTCTCAGGCCTTGGTCTCTTCCATTCCACAAATCCTCGTGATAAACTCACCCGACGATACAAGGACAAAGAAGTTAAACTGAGATTTATGTGGTTAGTGACAGTTGTTTTCTTTCTATCTTTTGTTTCTCTGAATTTAATTATCTTCCCCTGGATGTTTCCAGGAAATATATATAGAAAGCTGATTCCGTGTCCATCATTGAATGGGGCAAAAATTGGAATTCTATCGCAATACAATGAGGAGTGGATAATGAAAATACGTCGAAACTCATTCAGTCCCATGTCTACTATAGAAATGGCAATTTTATTGATTTATCCCTCTGCTAGATATCTGAAAGCTTTCCTCACAGGTTCGCGTTGAGTTTATTCGACTTTACTTGAGTACGGAGGTACTCGTGAGCCTCAGTCACTCTCGCATCCTGTTCTTTACGAGAAATCCTGATATTATTTTCTATATCTTGTCCAACATCCAATCGGACAAATAGAAATAATGGTGTTACTGGCTATTCTGGCTGCAGTAGGGGAAAAAGAAACATCAAAACGAGGAACATAAAGAAAGAGAAAACCAGATTGAGAAGGATGAAAGTTGGACCCATTCATCCATTTGCCAAGTATAAGAGAAGAAAAGTGCACAAAAGATTTCTTCGAAATTCTGAAAGTTTACGTGGTATTTAGAAACTCCATTCTTCCGAAGAAAATAGAGGGGAAAAAGTGGCGCGGCTGTAGTGGGCGCGACAGAAGCTGTCGCGGCTGATACAGCCGTAAGTTGTTACGTGGATACGTCTATGGAATCTCTATTTTTTTTGTTCTTTTATTTCTTATATTATGAATAACTAATGTTGTATGGTCCGCCTTATGGTGGTTCAGTTTTCATCGAGATGAATTCGATTTAATTCCACTAATTCGTGGAAGATCTATGAAAATTTACAATCATTTGAAATATTTTGAGAGATTTCCAGACTTTTGAGAACATTCTAGAACTTTCTAGAACATTCTGGAACTTTTTAGAACATCTCAGCGCTTTTCAGAAAATTCCAGAACTTTCTAGAACCTTCTAGAACTTTTTAGAATATTTTAGGACTTTCCAGAATATTCTAAAATTTTTGAAACTGTTTTTGCATTTTGCAGAAAATTCTAGAACTTTTTAGGATATTTTAGCACACTCCAGAAAATTCTAGAGCTTTCTTGAACATTCCGGAACTTTTTAGAACATTCGGAAACTTTTTAAAATATTTTAGCACACTCCAAAAATTCTAGAGCTTTCTTGAACATTCCGGAACATTTTAGAACATCCTAGCACTTTCCAGAACATTCTAATAGTAGATTATGTTACAAGGGCCGATAAGTATTTTTGCGACAAATATGTCTTATTATGATGTCATTTGTCATAAAAATACTTATCGGGCCGTGTAACATACGCTATTTTATGTTACGAGGCCCGTCCAACCGAGTTCTGAGAAGCCCGAGGGCGATAGGTAGCAGCCCTAGGGCCGCTAACTGCTACCTATCTCCCTAGGGCTGCAAAGAACGAGGTTAGGGCGGGTCAAGTGACATTCTGGAACATTCTAAAACTTTTTAGAACATCCTATTCACCACGCGTTTAGATGCAATCAATCATCGTAAGTGTTTAAGCGTAACCAGGATGAAGAATAGAGAAACCTCTATCGTCATGAGAATTAAGTTTGATTATTATCAACCGTCGATAACTTTGAGTAATCATCAATTGATAATTTATCCATATATCGTCGAGGCGTTAGTATAAGAAACACCTACTAGATGGCGTTAGTAAATAAATATTTTTTCACAAAATGACACCTCAAAAATGAAACCATAGACGTATCCACGTCAAAAAACTAGACAGAGAAGTAGAAGAAATAGTGGAGTACTATGGAGAATGTTAGAGTAGAGGAACAGCCTCAATAAACTAACGCTGAACGTGAGAGTTCATATCGAGCACTGATGATGGCCCTGTTCCCATTGTCTAAAACTTTCTGAATATTTAACTTCCCGGGCTAGGGAAGTTATTGTAATGCCCCGGAAAATGAAAATTCGATTTTTCACCATATGTCCACGTTTCAAGGTCATTCCAACATTTTTCGAGGGTTTTGAACAACATATCTGTGTGTATGTGTGTGTTACTAAGTATCTACGTGGCCAAAATTTTGGCGAACGATTTCTGGGGAACAGATGGTCCGATTTGACTTCCCCCCCCCCCCCCCGATCGAGCCGCCGTCACGTAACTTAGCCCGGATTACATTTTTGCTGGAATCGATCCAGTAGTTTTGCGGTTTTTCCAGAAAAACATGGGATTTTTTTTCCTTTTTAGGGGTATATACAGGGTATCCCGCAACCGATCACTTTCCTGAAAGGGTATTGGAGAGGATCATTTTTGGGATCGAAAGTTCCTCTTCAACTTTTGGATCCGAGCTTTTTTTTTTTATTTTTCCAATTTTTTTCCTGTCTGACCTTATATTTTTTTCTGTCTGTTACTACTCATTCCAGGGCCGAAATTTTATTTTTCATAAAGGGTTCAATTTTTTTTTGGATCTTCTCTGGCGTAGTGCCACATACAAATTTCTAACCCTACTCCCCCCCTCCTTGGCATTTAGCGCCTCCAATTATTTTCGGAAAAGAAAAACTAAATTGCAAAATTATTTTTTTTTCTTTCATTTTTGAGTATTTAGAATACAAGAATAATAAGAATTTGAGAATACAAAAATAATGAGAATACACTAAATAATCTTGGCTATGAGAGAGTGATAGGGGAAGGGTTTTATGACGATGGGTAGATAGGCGGTTGACTAGTCTAATGGACCACTCTAAAAAAACTCAAAAAAAAAACGAAAAAAAATAATATTCATTTTGTAATTTCATTTCGACTTTTTGGGAATAACCTGGGGTGCGAGAGAGTAATAGGGGAATGTTCTTATGGCGATGGGTAGATAGGAGGTTGAGTAGTCTAATGGACCACTCTCAAGAAACCCGGAAAAAAACAAAAAAAAATGCCTTTTGTAATTTCGTTTTGAATTTTGGGTTTTCGTTTTTTGACTCGTTAGCTGTGTTAAGGAATGACACCCGAAGAACCAAAAAAGTAGTAATAATAACTTATTTGGGTTTTTGATTTATGAGTTTTTGAAAATAATTCGGAACGCCAAGGGTCCAAGAATGGGAAGTTTGTTTGTCGATGGGTGGATAGCAGGGCAGAAAAAAATAATGAAAAATACTCGAAAATGAAAGAAAAATAATAATTTTGCAATTTAGTTTTTCTTTTTCCAAAATAATTGGAGGCACTAAATGTCAAGGAGGAGGGGAGTGGGGTTATAAATTTGTATGTGGCAATGAACTGCGCCACAAAAGATCCAAAAAAAAAATTGAGCCCTTTATGAAAAATAAAATTTCGGTCCTGGAATAAGTAGTAACAGACAGAAAAAAATATGTATAAGGTCAGGCAGGAAAAAATTGAAAAAATCGAAAAAAAAAAGCTCGGATCCAAAAGTTGAAGAGGAACTTTCGATCCCAAAAATGATCCTCTCCAATACCCTTTCAGGAAAGTGATCGGTTGCGGGACACCCTGTATAAAAAACTCTTTTTGACGTGGATACGTCTATGTTTTCGTTTTGGTCTGGAGCACTTTGTGCGCCAGACGACAGTCAGTGGCGCCATCTGTTGGCGTATGAAGGAACTAAGCCAGGGATCTACTTTACCGACTGAGGGCGGAATCTAGAAGGTTCTCGAAAGTTCTAGAAGGTTCTAGAAAGTTCTAGAAGGTGTTTCAGAGTTCTATAATGTTCTTGAAAGTTCTAGAATATTCTAGAAAGTTCTAGAAGGTTTTCGAAAATTCTAGAATATGCTAGAAAGTTTTCGAAAGTTCTAGAATGTTCTAAAAAGTTCTAGAAGGTTCTCGAAAGTTCTAGAATGTTCTAGAAAGTTCTCGAAGGTTCTAGAAGGTGCTTCAAAGTTCTCAAATATTTTGGAAAGTTCTAAAATGTTCTAGAAAGTTCTAGAATGTTCCAAAAAGTTCCAAAATATTTTTGAAAGTTATATAATGTTCTAGAAAATGCCAGAAAACGCGGTACCTTCGAAAATATCGTATATCAATATGATACCTTACAACATACGCCATTGGTATACACTAGACAAGTAGCTCGGGTGGTGCCACCGGGTGGCCTAAGGTAGCAACTCTTCGAGGGCCAGTCAGTCTGTTTACTACCGAAATGTGTATTATGGAGCCCACAGGAAAATCACCATAAATTCCACAGAAAATGTCAAAACGTAATTGTTGGGTTGTGAATTGTTTTAACAATGCTAAAAATAATCTTGGAGTACATTTTTACATATTCCCAAATCGTCCATGGGAGGCTGAAAGGAGAAAAAAATAGTTCGAATAAATTCCATTTATCTTGAAAACAAGTGGATTTAGAGGAAAATGTGAAAAAACCTTTTTTGTAGAGCAGGAAATTTTAAACAAAAAAGATCTTTTGACATTTTCTCCCGAAATGACTCATTATCGAGATAATTCGATATTTATTACAGATGATTTTGTTTACTCCAAAAATTAGTGTTTCAACTTTTCTTATTTTTCGCCTTGGTTTATTCATCTCAGTAATTAATGATTTTAGATGAAAATGTTGAAAAATCTTTTTTCTAGTTGGTAAATGTAAAGAAAAACCTCCCCCCCACATGTGGCCTCTGTGCCCCAAAAGACATAGCCACGTAGGTGGGGGAGCCTTTCGTAATATTTACCTTCTGGTTCATTAAATTCTTTACAAAAAGCGTCTTTTGACATTTTTCCCTAAAATATCTCATTCTTAAGATAATTAAATATTTCAAAGGAAGAAATGTTAAATCACTGATCCACAGATACGTTCATTATTTCTATCGATGAGTATTCTCTCACGTCACTGACTAATTTTAACTAATTTTGTGTCTTTACTGATTGATTTAGGTCGGAAGGCCGACAAATCGATCTCTTAAAAGACAGTTCTTATTATCAGACTCATTTGACATTGTATAATGCTTGTATGAATTAGGAAAAAAAACTTAATATAACGAGTAATAAGCTCTGTGAAGTTGGCACCCGACCTTGACGGATTTGAATTCTCGACTGTGATTTTGATAGATTTTGAGCCATAGATAAGTGTAGTAAGGTTATCTTCGTTTGTAGTTCAAGAAAAAACGTGTAATTCATTTTTAAAAGACAGTTAGGAATTAATTTATAATGACAACTCAAACGACATCGGATTGTCATGCACAATCATTTGTAGTTGATTGTAGTGATGGAATTTTTTCAGTCGAATTGAAAATGAGTGTGCAATCAAGTTTCTGATAATATTAGGGGGAACAACTTGAGCTCAGAACCGCAGAAAGATGAGATACTCAGTAGAATTCGTTTGTAGTTGTTTGTAGTACCAAGGAAAAGAAAAAAATATAAATTATTTAATTATTATAATTTATATTTTTAATTTTGTTTCTTCAATCACCCATTGATGATTGATTATCAATGGTTTTGGTCAAATTTTAACGAGATTTCATGGAAGTGAAAGAAGTGATGGAAGTGAAGGTCATAGCGTTTCAATGACAATTTTTCGGTGGTGATAAGATTCTGATTTCATGTGAAAAAAAACATTATCAGGTATTAGACGATGATAGGTAGGTGTACATATTTCATTGGACAGTGATTTTGATAGTTTTTGTGCCATAGATGAGTGTAGTAAGGTCATCTTCGTTAGTAGTCCAAGAAAAACCGTGCAATTTATTTTTAAAAAACAATTAGGAATTAATTTATAATGGCAGCTGAAATGTCATCGGATTGTCGTGCACAATCGTTTGTAGTTGATTGTAGTGACGGAATTTTTTCAGTCGAATTAAAAATGAGTGTGCAATCAAGTTTCTGATAATATTAGGGGGAACAACTTGAGCTCAGAACCGCAGAAAGATGAGATACTCAGTAGAATTCGTTTGTAGTTGTTTGTAGTACCAAGGAAAAGAAAAAAATATAAATTATTTAATTATTATAATTTATATTTTTAATTTTGTTTCTTCAATCACCCATTGATGATTGATTATCAATGGTTTTGGTCAAATTTTAACGAGATTTCATGGAAGTGAAAGAAGTGATGGAAGTGAAGGTCATAGCGTTTCAATGACAATTTTTCGGTGGTGATAAGATTCTGATTTCATGTGAAAAAAAACATTATCAGGTATTAGACGATGATAGGTAGGTGTACATATTTCATTGGACAGTGATTTTGATAGTTTTTGTGCCATAGATGAGTGTAGTAAGGTCATCTTCGTTAGTAGTCCAAGAAAAACCGTGCAATTTATTTTTAAAAAACAATTAGGAATTAATTTATAATGGCAGCTGAAATGTCATCGGATTGTCGTGCACAATCGTTTGTAGTTGATTGTAGTGACGGAATTTTTTCAGTCGAATTGAAAATGAGTGTGCCATCAAGTTTCTGATAATATTAGGGGGAACAACTTGATCTAAGGACCTCAAAAAGATGAGATGCTCAGTAGAATTCGTTTGTAGTTGTTTGTAGTACCAAGGAAAAGAAAAAAATATAAATTATTTAACTATTATAATTTATATTTTTAATTTTGTTTCTTCAATCACCCATTGATGATTGATTATCAATGGTTTTGGTCATATTTTAACGAGATTTCATGGAAGTGAAAGAAGTGATGGATGTGAAGGTCATAGCGTTTCAATGACAATTTTTCGGTGGTGATAAGATTCTGATTTCATGTGAAAAAAAACATTATCAGGTATTAGACGATGATAGTTAGGTGTACATATTTTATTGGACAGTGATTTTGATACTTTTTGTGCCATAGATGAGTGTAGTAAGGTCATCTTCGTTAGTAGTCCAAGAAAAAACGTGTAATTCATTTTTAAAAGACAGTTAGGAATTAATTTATAATGACAACTCAAACGACATCGGATTGTCATGCACAATCGTTTGTAGTTGATTGTAGTGATGGAATTTTTTCAGTCGAATTGAAAATGAGTGTGCCATAAAGTTTCTGATAATATTAGGGGGAACAACTTGAGCTCAGAACCTCAGAAAGATTAGATACTCAGTAGAATTTGTTTGTAGTTGTTTGTAGTACCGAGAAGAACAAAAAAAAAATAATCTAGTTATCATCATTTATATTTTTAATTTTTGTTTCTTCAATTACTCATGGATGATTGATTATCAATGGTTTTGGTCAAATTTTAACGAGATTTCATGGAAGTGAAAGAAGTGATGGGAAGTGAAGGTCATAGCGTTTTAATGACAATTTTTTTCGGCGGTGATAAGATTTTGATTTCATGTGAAAGAAAACATTATCAGCTATTAGACGATGATAGGTAGGTGTACATATTTCATTGGACAGTGATTTTGATAGTTTTTGTGTCATAGATGAGTGTAGTAAGGTCATCTTCGTTAGTAGTCCAAGAAAAACCGTGCAATTTATTTTTAAAAAACAATTGGGAATTAATTTATAATGACAGCTGAAATGTCATCGGATTGTCATGCACCGGATTGTAGTGATGAAATTTTTTCAGTCGAATAAAAAATGAGCGTGCCATAAAGTTTCTGATAATATTAGGGGAAACAACTTGAGCTCAGGACCTCAGAAAGATGAGATACTCAGTAGAATTCGTAGCAAAACTGTAGATCTATAATATAATTTTGAACAAATTAGTTCAAAGTTGATTTCTATGGAATTTTTTCGATTTTACAAACATCTACAAATGAATCCCTCCCAGTATTTAATGTTTTTTAGGTTTTAATGCAGATTCATCACTAAAAGGAATGAAAAACGGAATGACGTGCTCATGTTCGATTGAACCGAAAAAAATTCGAATTCTACAATCAACTACAAACGATTGTAAATCAAAATCCGATGTCATTTGAGTTGTCGCTGTAAATTAATTCCGACATGTCATTGGGGAATCAATGCAATTTTCAGTTTTTCACTACCAAAGAAAAAAGAGCCCGATACTTTACTACAAACAGTGACATGAAAATTGCAATTGGAGTGAGAAGACATTTATGCTCTGATTGCGTGATTAATTCGAAATTATTCCTTCGTCCACGACGCAAAATTCTACAACTACAAAAACTACGAAAGAATTTTGCTGAAAATCCACTTTGGTTTTTGTTTGTACCAAGAATTGATCCGCAAATATCCTGAATCCATATGATGGGAAATTATGAACTATCAATCGATAATCTTTTTAAATTTTTTTTTGGTCACTACAAACAACTACAAACGAATTCTTTTTAGTAGTGAATATTTTCCGGGTTTTCAGCGCAAATTCATCACCATATATAATCAAAAACTTGATTACGTGCTTATTTTTTATTTTTTCTGGGAAAAAAACTGATTCTACAATCAACTACAAACAATTGTGCATGACAATCCGATGACATTTCACCTGTCATTATAAATTAATTCCCAATTGTTTTTTAAAAATAAATTGCACGGTTTTTCTTGGACTACTAACGAAGATGACCTTACTACACTCATCTATGGCACAAAAACTATCAAAATCACTGTCCAATAAAATATGTACACCTAACTATCATCGTCTAATACCTGATAATGTTTTTTTTCACATGAAATCAGAATCTTATCACCACCGAAAAATTGTCATTGAAACGCTATGACCTTCACATCCATCACTTCTTTCACTTCCATGAAATCTCGTTAAAATTTGACCAAAACCATTAATAATCAATCATCAATGGGTGATTGAAGAAACAAAATTAAAAAAATAAATTATAATAATTAAATAATTTTTATTTTTTTGTTCTTCTCGATACTACAAACAACTACAAACGAATTCTACTGAGTATCTCATCTTTCTGAGGTCCTGAGCTCAAGTTGTTCCCCCTAATATTATCAGAAACTTGATTGCACACTCATTTTCAATTCGACTGAAAAAATTCCGTCACTACAATCAACTACAAACGATTGTGCACGACAATCCGATGACATTTCAGCTGCCATTATAAATTAATTCCTAATTGTTTTTTAAAAATAAATTGCACGGTTTTTCTTGGACTACTAACGAAGATGACCTTACTACACTCATCTATGGCACAAAAACTATCAAAATCACTGTCCAAATAAAATATGTACACCTAACTATCATCGTCTAATACCTGATAATGTTTTTTTTCACATGAAATCAGAATCTTATCACCACCGAAAAATTGTCATTGAAACGCTATGACCTTCACATCCATCACTTCTTTCACTCCCATAAAATCTCGTTAAAATATGACCAAAACCATTGATAATCAATCATCAATGGGTGATTGAAGAAACAAAATTAAAAATATAAATTATTATAATTAAATAATTTATATTTTTTTCTTTTCCTTGGTACTACAAACAACTACAAACGAATTCTACTGAGTATCTCATCTTTCTGCGGTTCTGAGCTCAAGTTGTTCCCCCTAATATTATCAGAAACTTGATTGCACACTCATTTTCAATTCGACTGAAAAAATTCCGTCACTACAATCAACTACAAACGATTGTGCACGACAATCCGATGACATTTCAGCTGCCATTATAAATAAATTGCACGGTTTTTCTTGGACTACTAACGAAGATGACCTTACTACACTCATCTATGGCACAAAAACTATCAATATCACTGTCCAATGAAATATGTACACCTACCTATCATCGTCTAATACCTGATAATGTTTTTTTTCACATGAAATCAGAATCTTATCACCACCGAAAAATTGTCATTGAAACGCTATGACCTTCACATCCATCACTTCTTTCACTTCCATGAAATCTCGTTAAAATTTGACCAAAACCATTGATAATCAATCATCAATGAGTAATTGAAGAAACAAAAATTAAAAATATAAATGATAATAACTAGATAATTTTTTTTTTTGTTCTTCTCGGTACTACAAACAACTACAAACGAATTCTACTGAGTATCTCATCTTTCTGAGGTCCTGAGCTCAAGTTGTTCCCCCTAATATTATCAGAAACTTTATGGCACACTCATTTTCAATTCGACTGAAAAAATTCCATCACTACGATCAACTACAAACGATTGTGCATGACAATCCGATGTCATTTGAGCTGTCATTATAAATTAATTCCTAACTGTCTTTTAAAAATGAATTACACGTTTTTTCTTGGACTACTAACGAAGATGACCTTAGTACACTCATCTATGGCACAAAAACTATCAAAATCACTGTCCAATAAAATATGTACACCTAACTATCATCGTCTAATACCTGATAATGTTTTTTTCTACATGAAATCAGAATCTTATCACCACCGAAAAATTGTCATTGAAACGCTATGACCTTCACATCCATCACTTCTTTCACTTCCATGAAATCTCGTTAAAATTTGACCAAAACCATTGATAATCAATCATCAATGGGTGATTGAAGAAACAAAATTAAAAATATAAATTATAATAATTAAATAATTTATATTTTTTTCTTTTCCTCGGTACTACAAACAACTACAAACGAATTCTACTGAGTATCTCATCTTTCTGAGGTTCTGAGCTCAAGTTGTTCCCCCTAATATTATCAGAAACTTTATGGCACACTCATTTTCAATTCGACTGAAAAAATTCCATCACTACAATCAACTACAAACGATTGAACATGACAATCCGATGTCGTTTGAGCTGTCATTATAAATTAATTCCTAACTGTCTTTTAAAAATGAATTACACGTTTTTTCTTGAACTACAAACGAAGATAACCTTACTACACTTATCTATGGCTCAAAATCTATCAAAATCACAGTCGAGAATTCAAATCCGTGAAGGTCGGGTGCCAACTTCACAGAGCTCGAGTAATAACATGTAAACATATGAGTGACAGCTGAAGCGGCCATCGGAAAGTTGCCTAGAATGCTCACGAGACAGCGCGCAAACTGCGCGCCACTGGAACTTGTCTAGCGTATATGTTGCATTAAGCAGAGTCACTACGCTTGAAGGTCTGTACTTGACGAATGCTAAGAATGATTTCACATTTTACCATGGGCGACGTGAATTATTTGAAGCAGTAAAGAACATCAGAAACGAGTACGAATGACTGAACCACCATCGATTACCTACTCTGACTTGCCGTGTTAAATACTTCATTGAAGACGTTGATTCCAAACAAACTTCGAATGAACCTCAAGCCGATGGAGTTCAAAAAATTATCATCGTCAATATGAACGTACAAAGTATCGCTGCTTATAGTGGTGATATTTCCACTGATTCTATACTTCAACGTGCTCAGTATTTAGTATGCAGCGAAACTTGGATGAGTGACACTGAACCGCCCACAGAAATCTGTGGATTCGTCTGTAAATCTCGATAAAATAAGATGACTCACACAGAGAAACGACTAGCAGGTGGAATCGCAATATATAAGAATATTGAGAGCTTCACAACTTGTATACCAATTGATGAAATTTTTGGTGGGACATATATATCTTCATACAAATTCAGTAGGAGATTTCACATTCGTTAACGCATTATTCAAGGATAACACGAGGTTCATCTTAGCGGCCGCATACATTCATCCTAGGGCACCAATAGATGAAATAAAATTATTTTTATTCCGATCGCTTCTCCGATATTCTCGAGCCATAAAGAAAATTTTGCCCACAATGGAACCTGACGCTGATACACCGATCATTTTATGTGGAGATTTCAACTCTGATATCTATACAAATCAATCTCTTCTGAATTTCATGAAGGAAGAGTTTGATTTAGAGTGTTGTCCAACTTCTTCAACAACTTTAGGCAATACTCATCTTGATTTAACTTTCACACGTAATTTGAATATCGAATTACTTCATTATGTATCATATTTCTCCTATCATCGACCTATACTCAATAAACACAGTTTGGAACATTAATTCATATTGCTCTTATAATTTGCCAAGTCACTACGTAACATAGACGTATCCACGTAAAAATAACGGCTGTATCAGGGATACAACCGCCCAGGGCTTTTTCAATGGTTTTCTGGAAAAACTGGAAACCTACTGGATAGATTCCGGCCACAATCTAATCCTAACACACACACACACACATACACACACACACACACACACACACACACACACACACACACACACACACACGCACACGCGCACACACACACACACACACAGACGGACACACACAGACGGATGGACACACACACACACACACACACACACACATCAGCCGTTTCTTCGGTATCTCGGTGTGATGATTGATGCCCAACTTAACTTCAAGCAGCAAACAGAGCATGTGGGTGCCAAAGCGTCTGTAGTCAGAGCAACTTTATCATGGCTGATGCCCAATATAGGAGGCCCGAAGCAGAGGGAGAGAGCACTACTGTCGTCAGTAGTCACGTCTGTGCTCACGTACGGAATCCCCATCTGGTCCGATGCACTCGAGAGACAGGAATCACGGGTGAAAGTCGCGCCAGTATATCGGCTAAGTGCCTTGTGGATCGCCAGCGCCTGCCGCACAGTGTCTAAAGATGCAGTGTGCGTGATCGCCGGGATGCTGCCCATAGGAGTACTGGCTGAAGAACGAGCGAACCTTGACCGGCGAAAAGATTCAACTACATTGAGCCCCGAAGAACTCAGGAGGGAGGAGCGACGAAACATCATACGTCGATGGCAGCTGCTGTGAGATACCACTACGAAAGGCAGATGAACATACCGTCTTATTTCCGAAGTTGATGTTTGGCTGAATCGCGAACATGGGGAACTCAATTACTACTTGACACAGATGATCACAGGACATGGGTGTTTCCGAGGATATCTTCATCGGTTTAAGCATGAGGATTCTCCAAAGTGCCCGTCCTGCCCCGGAGTTACAGAAGATGCCGAGCACGTATTTTTTGTGTGCCCACGTTTCAACAGGTTACGCAGTACCTGGGAGACCGTTCTTAAACGGAACATCCAGCCAGAGTCTTTGTTCAAAGCCATGCTGCCATCAAGGGCAGCCTGGGAAGCAACGAGCTCATTTGCCACTGAAGTCCTTCAGGAACTCTGTCGCATAGAAAGAGAGCGAGCAAAGAATAATGAAACTTAGAAGGAAAGAAGCCATGACTTCGCCCACCTGAAGGAAGAGCTATTTCTAGATTCTCCCCCTCGTGAAGTAATGCCTGACGGCGGTTCTGCGGAGAACCAGGGAGCAGAAGCAAGAAGGTTAGGGTTTTAGTCGGTGCGAGTCCGACACACGGATACTTGTATCTATGATGCATAAGGTATTTCCTCCCTTCGTTACAAAAAAAAAAAAAAAACACACACACGCACGCACGCGGTGAAAAATCGAATTTTCATTTTCGAGGGCATTACAATAACTTCTCTTGCCGGGAAGTTAATACAATCATATTCTCACTTAACGAATGCTGCTAGATCAATTGCATAAATTTACCTCGGTTAGTAGTTTCCTCAATGAAAAACTTTCCGATCGTTTCTGTTATAAAAGCCAATTCTCACTTACAGGTATAATAATGCTCATGTCCACTTTCACGTAGCCATACAACTGTGCAATTCCTTTTCACTACCTTTTCTACCTTGTTTACAGTGATTGGGGTCATTGTTAGAAATCACGCGGGGAATTAGCGTTGGACTTCGTATATGCACCAGTACAAAATGACTCGCGTGGCAAACGAGGTCTCATTTAGCTTTTGTAACTTTCTCTTCCCACAATCACCAATGTACACTCTTTCTGCTCTTTCTCATTCAACCTCTTTTTTCTGCTTCTATACACTCATGTGAAATCGTCCGATCTCAATTTTCTCGGGACGGTCGTCGAGCGTTTTGTGGAATAAAATATGAGACTCTGAGACTAGTTGGTATGTCCCGGAAGTGGCTGTAGCTTTTTTTCTTTTGCTTTCAATCCTCATCTTGCTCCTCTCTGGCTCTCAGCTCCACTCCGACCCTTCATCATATATCATCATCAACTTTGGCCCTATCTCACGAAGGGTTTTACTGGTCCGAGGGGGTAAGTTCTACCTCAACTCCACGAGGAAATCCCTCCAGGTACCTGCACCTTTTTCCTCATCGCTCTCAGCATACTCTCGTGGCTTCAAACTCTGGCTAATAACCTTTATAATTAGGAGTTTTGCTTCCAACTACGCGCACTCACCGCATAGAGCATTTTGAGAACTCAAAGAAAATTAAAATTTAGAGAGAAAAAATCCCAATAGCCTCAGCTAGAATTCGAACCCAGGTCTCCCAGTTACGCGCCGGGCACTTTTCCAACTAGGCTATCGGGACCACGGAGATTTCTCCTCTCGAAATACAACCATTACCACCACCTACCTTCATTCAGCATTAAATTAAATTCAAAGAGGATTAGAATTTTCGTCATGGCAGGCGTGAAATGACATTTCCCTCCAGCTCCTCGGCAGAAAGATGTCATTTTACACCTTCACCATGACAAAAACCTACTTTCTATCCACGGGAGATAAAATAAAGGATCCTTAACCGCGTGCTTATCAAGATAATTTTGCACGCAGCTAAGGATCCTTTATTTTCCCTCCCTAGGTTAAAAATATACTATTAAAGAGAATTAGAAAAAATTCCGCTACTTCTGAGGATGTGCAGCACCCAGGATATCGTATCGGTAAAGCCGCAAAGACGTAAGTCAACTATAAAAAATTTATCATTACGATTATGGTTGGCAACCAGTGAAAGTCAGCGATAAACTTTTTATCGTTGACTTCTACTAGTTGCCAACCATCATCTTAATGATTTGTGTACCCCAATCAAATGCAACGATTAAATCGTCATTTTAAAAGGAATACAACATAAAATGTTTACCATCCTCCCTCCCTGCTCCCTTCCCGTTCCAACCCTTCTCAGGAATATATCAGAGAAAATACATTGAATGTAGAAAACGGCAAACAGCCACTCTTTCAAAGAAGTTCCACCACTTTTGAGACAAGGGAAATTGACTCCTTCTTGCTTCTTCTTTTGTAGAGAGGCTACGGTACTATCCGCCCAACAGTTTTCAGTGTTAGAATAATTATTTGCCCTTGAGAATGGAATGAAAATTTAAATGAGTTCCGCCAATAAGAAAAGTTTATGATCATTGTTCTCCGAATGCGGTCAACAGAGGGCAAATCAAAGCAAAAAGTATGTCAGCAATACCACTACAACGGTGGAAAGTATGGGGGGAAAAAAGGAAGCGAAAACATTCAAAAAATGTGGGGATGTTGATCGTTATTTTATAGACATTAGAGGAATACTAAACGGTAGAAAATACTTTGATCTCGCGTTATGCCTATCACAAAAAGCAATTCCAGGACTTTTTCCATTAGAATGTCACTATAAATAACGGACTCATTGGTTTTCAAGGGGAAAAGTGATTATATAAAATTCTTATGCGAAGAATTTAATGAGATAAAATCAAAAGTAAGGAGAAATGAATTAAATTACTCAATATTGTTTCAATCTCTTGTTGTTCAAAACGAAGAAGCTTCTTTTTCATCATCCCAGCTGGTGCTGGATAAACTCGTTAATCCAGCAAGAAAAACGACTGTATTAAATTTGGAAAAGCTCCGTGCCCATCATATATATACATTGCTATTGTTACTACACAAGGTTTGCAGGAAGAAAAAAGGAGAGAGCGTTGATGACAAAGGAACCAAAGCATGTCTCCTAGTAGAATGATTCTTGTCTTTATCACGATGCCAATGATTCACATATGGACTTCAACGAGGTGGCCCCCCCCTCCCCCCTCTTTTCCTTTTTTACCCCTTCTGCTTCTTATCTCTTGCCTGTTTACCATTTCATATTACAGTCCGACAGAAACTAATCGCGAGCTTCTTCCACTGACAAATACTTTTTCAAGCCTCAATTGTTCCCTCTTTCTTTGGATATTCATCCTGCTGTACGGTTCATTCCTTCCTTGAACTCGATTTGAAAATTCTCGATAAACTGTAAACTTTTAAAAATTCCCCCCATCAACCAACATCAAGACGTGACGGGAGACACGCATGTGCATCAGTCAACCGAAGCATATTTCAGCCAACACGTGTATGATTCTCGAATGACGTCACGCAAGGATGCCAATGTCGAAACAAAACAAGCAGGTGTAGAGGCCATGCGGCTGAGGCTATGCAGTTATAGATATGCATTGTTTCCTTGTCTTGTTTGATGTGAAAAATAGTGAAAGAGAATGATTATTGAACTCTCGACAAATAAACGATGAAAAGATCGCACTCGTCGGTATCTGCTTCTTATCATCTACCCATTCCTTCTTCAACTCATCAAAACACGAAACCCTCCGTCGCATCCTAGAATAGCCTTGCCAATACTTGTCGTAACAACTTGAAGAGTTGACCGCATCGACGTAAAGTTAACCGATATACCGAGAATTTTTGGGTATGACTTCTACCAGAAACGAGCTTTCTTGAATCATCTGAGGATATCGGGTATTGCATGGATCAATGGATACCTTGGAAAAATAAGAAATACCAACTTCTGAATAAGGCGAAGGTAAAAGTATCCAAGATGGGGGGTTTCCCTGGTGGAGATGAATGTAAATGGAGGCGGCCCGAGGAGCTGGTGCGGTTGGGGATGTCCGTGGCAACTATGCATTTCCACTGAAACAGACTGGAAAAATGTGTGTGTGTGCGAATGTATGTGACGCTGAAATTTTTGGGATACGATTTCTCTTGAAGGAACGGTGCAATCGGATTTTTTTTTCTGCAATCAACGCATCTACATGTAACTTAGAACTGATTAGTTTTTGAAGATGATCACCTCAGCAGTTCATTAGTTATTTGCAAAAAATATGCGAAAAAACGTCAAAATAGTAGATTATGTCACTAGGCCCGATAAGTATTTTTATGACAAATGTATCATAATCCGTGCCTTCGAAGGCATGGATTATGATCCAATTTGTTATAAAAATACTTTTTGGGCCATGTAACATACGCTATTTTATGTCACGAGGCCCAACTAACCAAGTACTCAACAGGCCTAGTCGCGGTAAGTGCACTTACCAGGACTAGGCCTGAAAAGAATGACGTTAGGGCGGGCCGAGTGACATAAATGAGGTTTTTTCATAAATTCCTCCATTTCTTCTAGATAAATGATACGATTTGAAATTTTCCCCATGCATTCAATGCGTCTTCGTGTAGACTAAATCTGATTGAGTTATTTAGTTATTTTGAAAATGAAATTTCCGGAGTTTTTTTTAATTTTTTTTTTTAATTTGAAATTTCGCGAATTCTAAATACTGAAAATATAGGAATTTAGAGAAATTCAGTTTCGCAAATGAATATTTCTCTTTCTTTTCATGATTCTGATTTGAGACTGTAACCCTTTTTCGTCCAACCTCCTTCTCGCGTTACTCGATTTAGTGATTTCACTGATTCCCTAACGATATCTAATTGCATAGTGAAGACATTGATGGGAGAATGAGGGGCTCTGGTGGCCTGAGAAGGGTCAAATATCGAAATTCGATATTCTACAGCAATTTTAGTTAATTCAATCTCTAGAATATTCAAAAGGACTCAATAATCCTGATTTTCAAAATATGAAATATACCTTCAAAGATATGTTCATTCTCCAGTTTCTTCAAATATATTCACGTATACAATACGAATCTTATCCACGCCTGACCCACCATAGTTTCTTCCACTACGAGGGCCTCAAGTTATTAAACAACTCTTCCACCTTAGAGAGCAGTTTCCTTGATTGTCGCTCAGTGTACAGAATTGTGTGTTTTTTTTTTTTTTAATGCATCCATCCGAACCACTTTTTTTCATCCGGCCACTGACAAATTAGTAGAAAAATAGCAGTGAATCGAGTATTCCTTTATTTCTCTAATCGATACGTCTCTTTTGCCTCCATGAATGCAACTGTGGCCTTTTATCTCGGGCAATATTCAGCAAATTGCCTTCTTCAACAGGGGACCATGGTAAATTAAAAAAAAAACGAGTAGTGTGGGTGTGACCCTTTGCGGGTCGAACCAATAACTTCCCGACCAATACCCTTTTCAGTTGAAATTCGAAAAGAAATGAAAAAAGCTCCGGAAATTTCATTTTTGAATAACTAAACAACTGTTGAGACGATTTTGTTGTCGATTCAGTCAGATTTAGTCTACACAAAGACGCATGATTGCATGCAGAAAATTCCAAATTGCATCATTTATTCAGAAGAAAAAGAGGAATTTGTCAAAAAAACCTCTTTTTCGACGTTTTTTCGCATACTTTTTGCAAATAACTAAAAAACCGCTGAGGCGATCTTCTTCAAAAACTAATCAGTTCTAAGTTACATGAAGATGCATCGATTGAAAAAGAAACGAATCAAATTGTACCATTCGTTCAAGAGAAATCGTGTCCCAAAAAATTTTAGCGTCACATACATTCACACACACACACACACACACACACACACACACACACACACACACACACACACACACACACACACACACACACACACACACACACACACACACACACACACACACACACACACACACACACACACACACACACACACACAAACAGAC
This sequence comes from Coelinius sp. EB29, assembly GCA_035578325.1. NCBI lineage: Eukaryota > Metazoa > Arthropoda > Insecta > Hymenoptera > Braconidae > Coelinius > Coelinius sp. EB29. The sequence continues at coordinate 7,949,423 of JAOZGT010000001.1, read as the reverse complement.
GGGGACACATAGACGGGGACACACAGACGGGGACACACACACACAGACGGAGACACACACAGACGGACACGGAGACAGACGGACATACACACAGACGGACATGTGTCCAAAAACATCATAGAAAGATTCGAGGAGTCATGAAACGTGGAGATATCATAAAATTTCCACTTCCGATTTTCGGGGTCATTACAATAACTTCCACCCTTCGGGTCGGGAAGTTAACAAAAACAAAAACAACAATTGGGATTTCTCGCGATTTTCTCGAATTTTCTTCACGTTCTTCAAATTGCACCGCGTTTTCCCTTTATGTCGTAGATTCTGCTATATCCGTTGGCGAAATGAGAACAAATTGAAGTACTGAGGCAAAGTATCCCGAGAATAAGTGGAATTAAAACTGAGAGTATGGTGGGAACATGTGTGGTGGTTGGTTGATGCGCTGTGCGCCACCCTAGTGCCAATAACTGTGATCAACGTCGCGTACGAGCTCGCCACAGTGAATCATAAAAGGGAGGGAGGTTATCTCAGTCATGGTAGCTGTAGTTTGGTGTGGCGAGGGGGTAAGTAGGGAGGCAACACAAGTCCAGAAAGCGCAGAGTTGAGGTAGGATGGTCGCTGGGGCTTGGGCATCGATCGACCATTCGTATGGTAATGTAAGCAACTACCGGACCAAACTGCTCGTGCCAGATCCGTGAAGACCTTTGGCTCCCTCCTGCTCAAACAGTTCCGACCCCAGGTATAGGTAAAAGCCTTCAACAAGGCTTCAAGTGAATATACCCAATTCCTATGTATATCTGTGTACTCTGAACGTGGTATTTAAAGTGCAAGAGAGAGGGAGAGGAATAGAAATGAGAGAGAGGCAGGGGAAGATTCAAGGTATATTTAGCCCCCAACGATGGAAGATGCCGGGGGATTTAGGAAGCCCCGAATGATATGATCTATGGGCCGGTCGCCACAATAATTTAAAGCTATACCCTGGATAAATCAGGAGAGTGCGGTTCTCTTCCCCCTGGAACCGGTAGTAAGTTTAGAGGTCGACTGTTTCGAATGGATAGGAGGTAGTTTACCGCGGATTCTCGTTACACTCGAGTATTTCAAATTGATGTATGACCCTCTGAGTATCTCTCATGGGAATGTGCGAGTGGCACATTCGCGAGAGGGTGGGAATCCTTCATATTGAGCAATACTATACAGGGTGTCCCACAACTACTGCCCTATGCGTGCCTTTACTGGATAAATGAATATCACAATGGAGCAAACCGTGGACCCTGTGCCACACTATGAGGGATTGGAATCAAAGCGGAGTGGTCAGCGATGAGGGGTCATCATCGATAAGCTTCCATAAATCACGGACACCCATGATCATGTTGTTAAATTTGAAACAATGAAATCCCAAGTCTAGCCAATTGTTAAACTTCACCTCTGACGAAATGTTGAAATGGCTCTAACCCTAGCTAATCTCATTCCTGTAGACAATGGCCACCGTTATGTGCCTCGAGAGAACATTCATGAGTATCAAAGATCCCTTTTCTATGGGGTTTCTGCCCAGTCGTCTCCTCTCTCCACACCTCTCATCAGTACACGAGAAAAGAGGAAGGGGGGGGGGGGCGGTGATGATATCTGTCAGGCCGAGTCCCCTGCGTGCGCGTTATGACAAACCCATTGACTATATAAATCACGTATATTTCATTGTCGTGGACGTATATTAGCTATACTTTCATTATGGATAATGTCTCTTGGCGGCTGGTTTTCAGAGGGTGAAGCATTAATTGAGAATGAAGTAGTATATCACAGACGAGCTATTCCAAAGATGCACAGCCAGCGTCAGTTACGATGTATACGTTGTATTCCATAGGTTTCTCTCCACCGATTCACCTTGTAGAACTGCAAAATAGAGTTATCGTCCACAAAGTGCAGAGTGTATAACGGAGTTATTGCTCACAAAGCCAACCACGCGGCACCAACCCTCCTCCTGTCTGTCCAACCACCGACCACGACACAATGTTCCTCCCATCCCTTCTCTACCCCTACTCTCCTCACTATTGCATTGTGTATATATTTCCTGAGATTCTTCATACTTTCCCTCGTTTGTTCCCATTGTAAACGTATTGTTGCTTTTACTCACTCTCTTTTCTTCCTTTCACGTTCAAGTAGAGAACATGAGTGAACAAAAGATAAACATTGTGTTCTGTCAACAAGTATTATTGGGAGAAAAAAAGTGAAACGGTCATTGGAGGGAGAAAATTGATGAACCGACGAGTATGCTCTCATGACATTCAAGCAAAGCAATGTTGTATTGTAATGATGATGAATCTGTATGTACATTCACACTCTCGTTACTTCATATCCGACATTCCCCACACGGAGAGAAATTTTGAGTAAAAATTATAGTGAAATCCAAATAAAAATTACCCAGACAAATGGTAACCCTGTAATAATTAATTTATGGAACAATAAATATCCTTGGTGTGGGTAAATTTTAATTAAAGTTTCTGGATAATATTCATATATTAACCTCGCGCCTCCGATGCGCGCGCCACTTTTTACTATCCTTTCAAAATCCTTGTAAACACGCTAACTTTTGAAAAAGTTGAGATATGAACTTGAAATTTGGCATGAAGGTGACTCTCATGATTGTCATGTTTGGTATTTAAAATCAGCTCAATCGGGCAGGTGGTTCCGGAGATATTCAACTTTCGAGATATGAAATGGAAAACATTTACTATAATAATACGCGAAAAGGATTGAAAGGACTATTCGGAAGCGCTCCATCAATTGATTGATGGCGAAAAAAAACGCACACGTAAAATTAACAAACTCCACAACCGCAAATCTGTAGTTACAAATCTATAGTCGCATGTCGCTGCCGCCTACTTATTTTTCATAATCTCCATCTGAATGTCTTCTATCTCTCTTGGAGGTTATGTCCACTCTGAGTTTAACCCGTTGAACAGCATCACGGTATCCCTTCCCACTCTTCGTAATTTTGTAACACTTTTCTTATGGTGCACTCAAACACTAAGGCCCAGTACTAGAGGTCTCGGTTAGCCTGAAATCCGATTTAGCTACTCCTCTCATACCAATACATTTCATGATCTATGCTGTTCAATGGGTTAAACTCAGAGCTGACATAACCTCCAAGAGAGATAGAAGACATTGAGAAAAAAAAATCAAAAGTGTATTGCTATAGAACAAATTGTACTAGAGAACAAAAAGATATCAGAGAAGTTGCCCTTCAAAGACAAAAAATAAATGCAAAATCAGCAAATGAAGAAGTAATGGAAAAAATGAAAGGATAAAGTTTAACAAAAGTAACCGAAATGAAAAAAAAAAATGGAAAGTGGAAAACAGCAATAAGGATGATAGAAGAAATCATTGAACTTAGACCGACAAACCTTCCTTGATCCTTAAATCACTTGTGATAAATGATAGCAAAAAATGAAAATAATAATGAGGAAGAGAGCCATTCAGAAGCCTACCTTTAATTGATTGATGGCAAGAAAAGAAACGCGTACGAAATTAGCATACTTTGCAGTCGTTTACCTACAACCGCATAACCGCAGTCGCCTACCCTTATTTATCTTTGTCTATATACATTTTGAAAAATGTATAGATAATATTTGGTTAATTCTGCGGAAATTACTATACCGAATAGTAAAATTTATTTTACTTATTATAATTTTTATTATTTGATAAATTTTCTTATTCGACATCAATTATTGTCGAACCTCCAGATAGAGATTGTTCTAGAGTAGTAATTTTTACCGGAAATTTCTCTCCGTGCATCCCTCTCTCTCTCTCTCTCTCTCTCTCTCTCTCTCTCTCTCTCTCTCTCTCTCTCTCTCTCTCTCTCTCTCTCTCTCTCTCTCTCTCTCTCTCTCTCTCTCTCTCTCTCTCTCTCTCTCTCTCTCTCTCTCTCTCTCTCTCTCTCTCTCTCTCTCTCTCCTCTCTCTCTCTCTCTCTCTCTCTCTCTCTCTCTCTCTCTCTCTCTCCCTCTCTCTATCGTTCACAACTCCCCAAAGTCATTACTCTAAATTTGGGTTTCGACGGAGTGATGCCTTAAATGAGGCACTCGAGTAAAAGTTCAACTAAGTGGCCATTTTTTTTTATTATTACTCTTTTTCGTCTTTTTATTATCTCTTTTTCAATTTTCTTCCTTTAACGGCTTCACCAGGATACCCCGTGTTGTCCCGTGATCGAGAGATAACCTCCGTCGCTTGTAAACGGGACACTCTTATTGTGCACAAAACGAGCGCAAAAAAACCGATAAGAATCGCGTTTGCCTCTCCTGTTACCAATGAAAGGAAATGATAATCATTATTGTACTTGTTGTCGCACCATTATACCAACGGAACGGAATTGAGGGAATTTTTTTGCCCCTACTCCACAAGAAATTTACTCCGATAATCCTAGTGTAAAACATTACTCAACATTTATATATTCATCTTTAAAGACAACTTTGCTAGGAAAAATTTTACGTACTTCGGGGGAAAATGTTCGAGAGTCCTCAATATTATGCGGGAGCCCCGTCGAAAATTTTTATAACTCGGATCAAAAAGTAATTCGTAATTATCTTTCAATAAGAAGGGAAATTTCATATTGAGTTACCATATATGAGTAAAATTTTCAGTCTGAATTCAGTCTGAATGGGATGGAAATTTTTAGAGAAAAGAAATTCAACTTTGATACTTTTGCTGTTTGAAAATGAATCAGTGAAACATATTTGTCCCCTCGGTTGTGAATGCATCGAACAATTTCAACAATGAAACTGTAAAAAATTAGGGCAAGAATTGATAATTCATAGTGAGTATTTTTAAATCTATATATACGAAAGAGTAGGTCAGTTCTGAGTACTCGTCAGTTCCAGAATCCGCTGCCATATATTCCAGATATAAAATTAATTTTTCCGGAAAATCAATAAGAGGGAAGCATCGTATCAAATAAAGTACTATTCAAATTATTGTGAGGCGCTTTATAAAATAATTCGGAGCTTTCTTTCTGAAAAATCTTCCAACTTCGTTCTACTCTTGAATGCAAGAGGATTTGACGCCGCAATACAGAGGACAATAAATTCTTCGAAGTTATTGGAAAAAATGTAATATTATTACGACCTATTCCATTTCATCTCAGTTCTATATCTGGAAATCTTTTGACCCAACACGAAAATGCAATGAATAAACCTCTCTCAAAGAGCAAATATTGTCCAGAATTTTTAATATTTCAAGTCGTGCCCCTTTTGAGCGTTTCAAGCGAAATAAAAATGTTTGAAATATAAAACAAGACTGATACACTGGAATTAGAGACATGAAGGCGAATTCGATTCACAAAGACGTATAAAATTCCCCGTATTTTCTCTCCCTTTATACATTGAAGTTGAATGATCTCAGGGCACATTAATATTCATTTATTATTAATTCACATACGCCCTTGTAGAACTTTCATCCCATCCGTGATTAACAATCTTGAGAGTTTAATCATTATTTATTATAAAATTTTACTAAAAATGTCAGATCTAAAAAACCAAAGAGTGCTCTCCAAAGGGAGATACTTCACCGGAATATAGAAACCTCACAAAAGAGACTTTTTACCTCTTCGCCTGCCTAGCAGAGGCGCTCCAGACCGCATCGATAACCCATCTGGTTATCCCCGTTTCTTCCATACTACTTCATGAATAATAAAACGAAACAAAGTGCCCGACCATGCCTTGCGATCAGTTTTATCGTTGCGCCTACACCGATCGTGTTTTTTCATCTCATGAAAATATGCTGGCTTCAGTATACCCATGAAGGGTGCACATTTGAGAATAACATAGGCCTCCTGAACCTCTCTGGCCATCTCCAAAAATGCTTCAACTTCTCAAGAGTCATCATACTCGATGGGCGCTCAGTTTCACCCCACCTTTTCCTTCTTACTCGGTGACCTTTGATGAAAGATTCAGAAGCCTATACTTCAACCTTTTATACTCCTCGAAGATTCCATCACATTCCACGGGAATTTGATTTCACAAGTAAGTGACTTACCATTGAACATGTTTGTGCTGAGGGTCAGTTGTAGCAACTTATATACAGACATTAGCTGGCATTCTTTACCTATGAATTTAGTAAAATAAATAGTTTGACAGGAACGAAGTTCATGTTTCGTCATTCATCTACTGAAGGAGGGTCAACTTTCTAGATCAAGCTTTTCTTGAATTCCACAAATGCAGAAGAAAAACAAGTAGGCAGTCACTCCCATACGGCTGGTAATAAGCGGTCGAAAAAAATGCGGTATTATATTATGCTTTTTTTCTACCAATTTCATTGGTAGTTAGCATTGGGAGTTAGCTCCCGAACGGATCTAGAATTGATTCTGCCCAGAAAATTAAAAATTTAAAGCCACAGCCTTCAATCCCATACCTACCCTTTAAATCATCTCGCTAAAGACCTTGGGAATGAACCATAAAATTGAATTAAATTATATCTAGGGTTGCTCTATACACCCTTATCATTTTATTTGATGTTTTCTTCAGAAAATTCTGAATTCTATCATGGAAAAAAATGGGAGAGTGATCATGGGTAGTCTCCAATTCTGGCTAGACAATTACGGATTCAAAACACCTGAATAAATTCCCATTATGGCCATTTTACCCCGGTGTCCCATTTTGCTCGGCTGTCCTATTATGCCCTGACCTCCCCTAGTCATAGAAATAATGACGCAATGACGATATAAGAAAAAAAAAACAGTGAGCCATATAGTACTCGGGATCTATGTGTAAACATCTCATCGCCGCCGTATAGGTCTGTAATCCCCACTAGCGACATCATCCGGCCGCCCGAGGGACCGCGTTGAGAAAGCTGCGCAGTTCGACGTCATGTCCGGTTACAGACTATCGTTGCATTTACATCAAATCACTCCGAGCCAGAGTGTGCCCTCTATTTTCCGTCAATTATTTTTTATTCTTAAAGTAAAGATACACTTGGTTCCGCTGTTAATATGACATAGACCCTACAGTTACTCTCCCAATGTCGGTGACAAGGCTACCCCCACTAGCAACATCGGCCGGCCGGCCGCCCGAGAGACTGCGTGGAGAGAGCAGCGCAGTTTGGCGTCATTTCCTGTTACGGACTTCCGTCGCTTTAGACCGAACCACTCTAAGTCAAAGTGTGGTGGGGGGGATCGATAAGATGTTTACACATCAGAAAGAAAAAAATCAATTCAAATTCCAGAGGCTCATAAGACCAGGTTGTGACCCCCCCCCCTTGTTTGGCCCTTGTGTGGCCCTTAGTTGTGTCTTCAAACACTATATCAGGCATAGAATGGGTAATTCTATTGTCTAGTTCCTACTTACCCTTGTACCATCTAGCCGCAATAACACCACGTGGTCAACCGCCCACCTCACAAGTTTTTTAACTCCACCGAAAAAGATACATACCCACATTTTTCACGGCTCACTTTTCATTATTTGGACATTCCCCGTTAAACCACCAGCTCTTTCTGATATGTTAATACAATAGTATTATTGATGTGTAAACATCTTATCGCTCGCCCCTACCACACTCTGGCTCGGAGTAATTTGGTGTAGAAACGACGGAAGTCAGTAACTGGACATGACGTCAAACTGTGCTGCTCTCTGAACGCAGTCCCTCGGGCGGCCGGCTGATGTCGCTAGTGGGGATTACAGACCCGTACGACGGCGATGAGATGTTACGATGGTTACACATAAATCTCGAGTACTATATGGCTCGCTGGTTTTTTCTATTATGGAATACGAACATCTGACAGTTTGCTTCGGATTTCACGATATTCCGCTACGGCTCCGTTCCAATTTTGGTTGAATAGAAATCTCGGCCCTGTTAATCACAAATGTTTTTAGATATTCATATAATCATCTCCATATATATTATCGCATATATATGATTTCGCTCTCAACACCAGCCTTGATTCCATTCGAAAGGAGAACAAACGAGCAAAAAAAATTGACTGTCCATACATCAAGGAATAGTAGACACATCGACCCGCAATTTTGTCCAGAAGTTTAACCCGACAGTATCGAGTCCCAGCATAACTTTTGGATCCTCACTCCAACTATTAGTCGTATTACATGTTTTATAGTGCATGTAAACGAGTTTCGAAAGAAAAAAACAAGAAGACGGCAATATCTCTAAAATTGGGGAACTGTCATGGCGTCAGACTGTGGTGTTGTTTTCGTTCGGTTAGCAGAATTAGTGTGTTTCTGTACTGCTTTCTGTTGAAGACGTGTTTGTGGACTTGTGATCTGAATTTCGTGATATCCGGATGTTGATCTGATTACGCCTGAGGCTTTTTATTCTCGTTTTTTGGTCTTGATTTCTCCTGATTGAAGTTTGGTGGTTCAACGGCAATTGGGCCAGATCCCGTTAATGTCAAAGCCAACTAGCGCCAATTCTCCACCTGAAATGGGACTCGATCTCCCCAAAAATCACCCCATCGGTACTAGAAGTCCCTTTTCTTCCGACAAATTGTTCCTGCCCCCTCCACCGGCCTCTCCATCCAAAAAGACACCCAGAGGACGAGGCTCCATCGCTCAAAACTGAGTCACGGTGAAACCACCATCGACTCCCATACTTGGAAAATATCTCAATAAAAATATAGATAAATGTGAAAGCGAGAAGAAAGAGAGCAAAAGGAAAAGAGCTGATCCTGACAAGTTCACATTCTCACGGGAACCTCCGAGAAATGTGAAAACTCCTATAAATCCTTCTTTATCCGTCTGACTCTCCCAATTTTTGTGATCCTGACTCCTTCAACTCCGACTCTCCCGTTGACCCTCCAAACTCACCTACCCATCCGGATTTCTCCTTTACCATTGATCAAAATAATTCCACGAATATGGAGAAGGCCATGGGAAAGAAGATCCTTGAGAAATTGATTGCACTTGATGCCAAGACCGATCTAGGCTTTGACAGACTACAAAACAAAAACGATGCTTTAGCCTAGCTAATCAAGGTGATGGCTGCCAAACAAGAGAAAAAACTAGTAGATTTTAAAGCCGAAGTAAAAAAAGAGATTGCTATGGTAAAGGCTGATCCGGACCAGAAGTACTCGAGACTAAACGACGAGTGCTACAAATCAGGACAATTTGGATGCCATGATTCAGAGGGCTGTGGCCGTATCAGTTGAGTAGTTGATTACCCTTGGTGCTCAGGAAACTTCACAGTCCGTTACAGCACATATGGATAAGAGGATGGAGGATCTAGAGAAACTATCTAAGAGAAATAACGTAATTATCTCAGGCCTCACCTAACTGGTGATGCCAAAATTACACTGGAAACCTTCTTGTCAAAATCCCTTGCAGTAAATACTAGAACCAGATCTGTTAGAGTCCTCAATAAGAGAGGTAATAGAAGCCTTGTTCAAGTAAAGCTTGATTCTTTCGATACCAAACTAGCAATTTGAGAAGCCAGGAAAATCCATTCTCTAAAAGACTTTTTTATCAACTCCGACCTCATGCGTGCTGAACAACATGTTGACAAATGCATCCGAGATGCAGCCAAGGACATGAAATAGAAAGGACACAAAACTAAAATTGGGTATCAGTGCCTAGAAGTTAATGGTATAAGGTACATTTGGAACAAGAAAAAAGGAGCTCTAGTTACACTCTCCTCTCCAGGTACGTCTCTCAACGGTACTTCCCAGCAGTTAATCCCTCTACAGCCTCCAAATATGAACCGTCTCCCAAACCTTTCGAATTTTTAGTCCAAAGGGAAAACTAGTATCCAAATAAAACAAGTATTCCCCATCGTCTTATTCCACCTCACCGGGGATCTCTTCTTCCAGGCCCTACTCCATAGTTTTTTGGAATGCAAAAGAATTTGTACACGTTGCTGATTCAATTGAACATGACTCTGCTGATATCATAGGCATCTCTGAAATAATGAAACTCAATCCACCGAATCCTATACCCTCTTACTTGGAAACTTACATTTGTTTCTGGTCAGATGCAATTAAGGACAAAGATGCTGGGAGCGGCAGTGGAGGTCTCCTAGTTGCCACAAAGAAACACCTCTCTTCCTCGGTGACGATTCTCGGAACGACTCCCTGGTGGATGTTCTTCAAACTGTCATATAGTGATAGAAATATCATTATAGGCCTGGTATATTTCCAATCTGATGAAAATTGGGATTTCCCACACGCACTTGCTAAGCTCCAAGAATCCATTAAAAACCTTCTGGTCTCTGAAGAACGTACACAACTATTATGAGGTGGCGATTGGAACGCACGAGTGGGTACAGTAACTCAGGTTGACGAATCCATCTTTGAAGGCATCTGCCTGTCGTCAAATATGACTATCCTAAACCTGGAAGCAAACGAAAGATGTACCCCAATGCTCAACCTAATCTAGAAATCTTGGAATGACTATTGTTAACGGGCCTGAGAACACTGGTGCGGCGGTCATCTACTTTTATTATATCATTAGTTTCGAGGCTTTCATGATTAATGACTTGGTTGGCTTCCGGATGGATGCGCGTTGGGTTTTAGCATTGCAGTCTGCATCTTCAGGGCTATGAGCTCCGATTCTGAGCTTCGAAGTCTGGGGGTAGTCCTTTTATATCTTCCCTTGTGGTGGTGTTCCTTGATCCGTGTACTGATCTTCCTCCCGATTTCTCCAATGCACACTTTCCCGCATGCACGGAGAAAAAAATCGGAAAGTAAAAAGAACCTGCCTCAAAAAATACTGTATTCTGTCGATGAAAAAGTATAATTTTGTCCACCCAGTTTTTTGGAAGAGTCACATGAATCTCAGAACGAAATATTACTTTTTCAGTGTCTCCCTCTATTTTTTTTGGTCCCCCATATAATGTCCATGCATTAGTGAGAAATACCCCAATTTTCGGGAGATTTTTGCTTCCGGATGGAAGTTTTGTTTTCACCAGATTTTTACATTCTCTAATTTTGTGTGATTGATTTTGTGTGAATTTTGTGTGAAATGATCTAGAATATTATGAAATGCAAAGATATGATGTTTTTAAAAAATATCCGTGTGTATGTTTGTAACAGTGTGCAAATTTTTTTTTTTTCTGAAATTGTGATGACAAGTAGTTCATAGGCTCCTATGTGGCAGGAGTGAATGCGGTAACAGCTGAACGTTTAACAAAATATGTAATTATAACTCGCGTTTCTTTTCGTTTCTACCAATTTAATTGGTAATATGCTTCCAAATGTATCTCGAATCACTGTAATATCGTGTGATATTATAGACAAAAAAAACATTAAATTCGGTCCACCAGTTTGAATTTAGGTATTGAAAGTTAAGTATCTTCGAAACCTATCCGTCGATTTGGTCCATCCACAATACCGACCTTCATTATCATAAGACCTAAAATCCTACCAAGTTTGAACTTTTTTTTCCTGTTATTTCTGAAGTTATAGTGCTAATAGGTGAAAAGTAGAAAATGGGCAATATCTCGAAAACTTTCAATGAACGGGTATACATATTATGATTGATCTGGATAGAAGACATCGAGACGAATATTTTAAAAAAAAAATCCAATCGGTTAGATAGTTTAGAAGATATTTGAGAAAACAGTTTTATATATAAAGTTGAATATCTTTGAAACTTCACAGTCGATTGGGCCCATCCACAATACCGACCTTTATTTTCATAAGACCTAAAATTCCACCAAGTTTGAACTTTTTTTTTCTGTTATTTCTGAAGGTATCGTGCGAACAAGGAATTTACGTGAAAAATGGAAAATGGGCAATATCTCGAAAACTTTCAATGAACGAGTACACATATTATAATTGATCTGGGTAAAAGACATAATGACGAATATTTTGAAAAAAAAAAAATCAATTGGTTAGATAGTTTAGAAGGTATTTGAGAAAAACGATTTTCCGATAAATGGCTATATCTCAGGAACCTGTTGACTGATCCGGCTGAAATTTGACACAGAGTTGCATCTCAATGATACCAATTATCAGCCAAAATTTCAAATTTTTTCGAATCAATTTTATCCTTTTAGTGTTTTATTTTCTAAAAAATAATCGACTAAAATTCAAATTATCACACACACATACAGACATTTTCTAAAAATATCATTTCTCCACGTTTCATACCATTCTACATCATTTCCAGCCAAAATTAGAGAAAGTCAAAATCCGACGAAAACAATGCTTTCATTCGGAAGCAATAAAACGACAAAAGTTATCGATAGAAATCTGAAATTTTGACCCATGATTGGTATCAGTTATGTCGAACTCCAGGCCAAGTTTCAGCTCGATTAGTCGATTAGTTCTTCAGATATCACTCTTTATCGAAAAATCGTTTTTCTTCAATATCTCGAGAACAATTTGACCGATCCGATTTTTTTGAAGTGAAACTTCTTACTCGAGTTCGGCCAGCGTTACGCATTACGTGATAAGAATGAAAATTTAGACAGAGAGCATCCAGTGCCAGGAAGGAGTGAGTGAGATAAGAGAGAGGCCAGTGTAAGGCGAATAGTGAGTGACGAGTCGGAGGGATTTGCGCATGACCGAAGCCACGGTAGGAGGATGGGGGAATATGTGTTTTGGTGTGTTTGTAATCCACGTGGCATTCGTTCTCATGCTTTCTTCCACCCTGCTATTAATGCAGTTAAGAAGTTTCACTTCTGTCGCGCGTAGTCTACACGCAACTTTTTTTTTTTTCAAAATATTTGTCATGAAAATATCTATTGATTTCAATTTAAAAAATCAGCCGGACCATGGAGAAGCCACATAGTTATTGTCCTTTTTCTATTTAGCTCAAATCCTTGTACGCATGATACTTGAGAAATATTGAAGAGAAAAACTTCAAACTTGGTATGATTTTAGGCCATATGATAATAAAGGTTGCTATTTAATATGGGCACAATCGGACCATTAGTTTTGGAGATATTCGACTTTATGTCCAAAACTATTTTCTTCAATATCTCAAAAACTACTGGATCGATTTGATTTTTTTTTTTTTTTTTCAAAATATTCGTCACGATAAATTCTACCTAGCACAATCAGAATATATATACCCTCCCATTGAAAGTTTTCGAGATATTGTTGTTTTTCTATTTTCATTCTCTAAACTCGCTCATACGTACTATAATACGACTAGGAGTTGGACTGAAATTTTGACTAGTACTTGATATTATCGGGTTCGACTTCTGTATAAAATTTTAAGTCGATATGTCAATTAGTTCCTGAGATACGGAGAATCAATGTGTGCACAGAATGAATTATAGATCCATCCGGAAGCTGACTACCAATAGAATTGGTAGAAAAACAAAGAGAAGCATAATATAATAATAGAATTATAATAGTAACGCATTTCTTCCAATCCTTAACACCAGCCGCATGGGAGCGATGGCCTACTTGTTTTCTTCGAGTGAGCAAGGGATCTCGTACACTCTTAGTGTGCTCAGAATTGGTCTTGGATCCTTCACGCTCGGCAGCATCTGTCCAATCTTCTTTGGTGGTTGAAAGATTGTTCAGATATTGTGTTTACCGAGTACTCTGCTTATGCATTCTGTTGTGCCTCTCAGATATGTGTCTCTTATGGTATCTTCACATGTTTTTTGAACATTCTCCTAAAATAATTTTGTTTTTTAGCACTGTTCTTTTCACCAATTTAATTGAGATACCAATCGAGGTCACACTTACTCTTTATTTTGTCACCTCTGCTATTCGTTGATATGTTCCACATTTACATAGTTGATATAGTTCCATTATTATTCTTTGTGAATATGATATGGTCAACCCCCATGCTATTAGAGCAATATAGGTCTGCACAAAGGCATTAATGGAATAAATAATAATAATAATATCTCGAAAATTTTGAATGGGGGGGGGGGTATAAATTTTTTGATTGCTATAGATAGGTGTCATTGCGATGAATAATTCAAGAAGGAAAAATTAAATCGGTCCAGTAGTTTTTGAGATATTGAAGAATAGTACATTGTGTAACTAGTGCGTAAAGTGAAACTCTTTCGTACGTACGTGTTACACATACTATTTTTTGCAAACCTGCCGGAAGTTTGCTATGAGGGACCGTTTGGAGGGCAACTTCGTTTTACGCACTTGAATTTCACTTTACGCACGATCTTGAATTTTATGCACTCCGTGCACAAATCAAACATTTTACGCACGTAAAACGGTGCCGAAAAGTTAACTTTTACGGCAGGTGTTACAAAAAATAGTTTTACACATAGTCGAATATCTCAGGATCTAATGGTCCGATTACGCCCATACAAAATACCAGCCTTTATTATCCTAAGACTCAAAACCATGCCAAGTTTGAACTTTTTATTTCGTATCTCTCTCAAGTGATGATGCGTACAAGGATTTGCATAGAGAAATGACCAAAAATAGAAACCAGTAGGCAACAGCTCCGATGCGGTAGGTTTTAAGGGTTCGAAGAAATGGATCATCATAATTAGCGTTTCTGTTCGTTTCTACTAATTTAATTAGTAGTATGCCTCCGAATAGATTTTGGATCACCAGAAAATCCATAGTGATTGATTCAAAAACAACAGGCGAACACAACCATGTGAGAGCAGGCTATGACTTCATCGAATGCGTTGAATATTTTTTATTTTCCTGACTAATAACAAAACTTCAATATCTCCGGGACTCTAATCATTTCATTTCGCTCATCCAAAATATCAACTTTTAGTGTTGAACCAGAATCCTACCGAATTTCAACTTCCGACCTCAATTTAGTTCAAGCTATTGTGCATACAAGGAATTTAGGGAAAAAATGGAAAATTGGCAAAATCTCGAAAACTCTCTAAAAACGGGTATACGTATTTTGATTGATCTAGAAAGGAACAATTGAGACGAGTATTTTGATTTTATAAAAATCGGAATCGATCGAGTAGTTTTTGAGATATTGAACAAAACAGTTTTACACATAAAATTGAATATCTTCGAAACCAATCAGCCGATTGAGCCGATTCACAATACCATTTATTATTGTCATAAGATCTAAAATCCCACCAAGTTTGAACTTTTTCTTTCAATTGTTTCTGAAGTTATCCAGCGTACAAGGAATTCAGGGGAAAAATGGAAAATGGCCAATATTTCGAAAACTTCCTGAAAACGAGTATATATATTTTGATTGATCTAGATAGGAGTTATTGAGATGAGTATTTTGAAAGAAGAAAAATTGAAATCGGTCCAGTAGTTTTCGCGATATTGAGGATAAACGATTTTTCGATAAATGGCTATATTTCAGGAACCTTCCAATTGATCAGGGTGAAATGTGGCACAGAGATGCATCTCAATGATACCAATTAGGAGCCCAAATTTCAGATTTTTTTTAGAGAATTTGATGGTATTAATGTTTTATTTTCGGAAAAATGATTGACTAAAACTCAGTCTATCATACAAACATAATTTCTTCACGTTTCATAACATTCTACATCATTTCCAGGCAAAATTGCAAAAAGTCAAAATCCGACGAATAAAGTTTTTCCATTCGGAAGCAATAAGGCAATAACTATGCCACCTCTACTTGGCCCAAAAAAATCGTACCAGTGAAATCGATAGATAGTTGGATGACGAATATTTTGAGAGAAAAAGAAATTCGGTACCTCGTATCATTCTTATTGATTTTGTGGAAGCCAGGTGAAGTAAAATGAAAGACATTTATTAGAGCATCTGAACTTTTTTATTATAAGAGACGTGTTCTCACATTGAGAGCAGTCGAAGAACTGACTAATGAACAGAATAAAGTCACCAAGACCATAGAGTCGATACCATGGTCTCTTTCTTTCAATGCGACGTCATGTGTTTATATTATTTAATAAACATTCGTCTGGAGTTCGTCGTAAGACCTCACAAGCGGTCACTCCAGGAAATATAATCTCAGTAGAGAGTAAATAATAAATAATACAGTTCAGTTTTAATTAAATTATTTTTGCTCATATCAATAGTTCTCGAGATATTGGAGAAAAACAATTTTTATTAACTTCCCGGGCTAGGGAAGTTATTGTAATCACCCCGAAAATCGAAATTCGAATTTTTATCATATTTCCACGTTTTAAGGTCACCACAACATTCTCCAACTATTTCCAAGGTCATGTATGTATGCGTGTGTGTGTGTGTGTGTGTGTGTGTGTGTGTGTGTGTGTGTGTGTGTGTGTGTGTGTGTGTGTGTGTGTGCGTGTGTGTGTGTGTGTGTGTGTGTGTGTGTGTGTGTGTGTGTGTGTGTGTGCGCGCGCGTTACTAGGTATGTATGTGATCAACATTATGGTCAACGATTTCTCGTGAACGAATGGTCCGATTTGACTTTTTTTTTTTTAATCAATACGCCTTCAGGTAACTTAGATCTGATTAGATTACGGCTGGAATCGATCCAGTAGTTTTCGAGTTTTTGCAAAAAAACAGTTGTTGAAAAAACTACTTTTTTTTTTTTTTTTTTTTTTTTTTAATGTATATATGGGGTGATGAGAACTGGGAAGTTTTAGTTGTGAACCTTAATGGTTCGCTCCGACTTGAATGCACCCAAATTCGGGAGCGGGCTTGCGAGTGACCAACAATACTCCGTAGACCGCCCGCACCCCTAGTTTTTTAGTGGAATGAAATTTGCCCTGATGAGGAGTGCATAGAGCACTCGAATTATGGGTATTTCTATTTTTATTAAGATTAAAGTTTCAATGGTTAGTTTTCATTTGCTCGACATGCCGCATAAAAAGGCCCTAGAAAGGAAAAATTTTTGTTATAATCTGAAGCGGTGTATGAATTTTCATCAAATTTTTCGTCCTGATGTAGATTTTTTTCTTTTATTCTCATATTTGTCAATCTCATTTCATGAGTTCGTGAGGAAGACTATACAACTTCAAGTGTTAGCCATTTTCTTGAATTTTTCTACGATTTGAACAGGATTTGCTTGTGATCATGGTCAAGGACCTGTAGATAATTATGAGAATGTGAAACCGTAGGACAAAAAGACGCATCAATTGCATGGAGAAAATTTCAGATCGCATCATTTAATAAGAAGAATAGAGGAATTTGTGAAAAAGCCGTATTTTTGACATTTTCTGTATTCAATGTACAGAAACGGATATTTTATTCAGATCGTATGAAGTCAGAAGCAAGACGGTACGATCGAAGATCGTGTATTCCTTCGAGAATTTTGTTCATGGCCAAAAAAGGTTTAGAAACTAGTGGTGCGTTGTTTGTCGCTCGCAAGCTCGCTCCCATGGGTGAATGCGTTGCAATATTAGTGTGACCCGTTTAGCGGGTCGCAACAATAACTTCCCGGTTTTTTCCTCATTATTGCAAGTGAAGAGAAGCTAAGAAAAATTTGAAAAGAGGAATCTCTGTTTCTGGAAGTGAATGAAATACAAATCGTCATCATTGAAAATTTAAAGTCAACAAATCAACTAGAAATTCGATGATAATTCAGTTTTCCATCAAATTTTTTGTCCTGATGTAGATTTTTTCCTTTGATTCTCATATTTGTCAATCTCATTTCATGAGTTCGTGAGGAAAATTATATAACTTCAAGTGTTAACCATTTTCTTGAATTTTTCTACGATTTGAACAGGATTTGCTTGTGATCATGGTCAAGGACCAGTAGATAATTATGAGAAATGATGTGAAACCGTAGGATAAAAAGACGCATCAATTGCATGGAGAAAGTTTCAGATCACATCATTTATTAAGAAGAATAGAGGCATTTGTAAAAAAGCCGTATTTTTGACGTTTTTTCGCATATTTTTTGTGAATAACTATAGAACTGCTATGGCGATCGTCCCCAAAAACTAATCAATTCTAAGTTACATTGAGATGCGTTGATTGAAGCAAAAAAAATTGACATCGCATCGTTCGTTCAACAGAAATCGTGTCCCAAAAATTTTAGCGTCATATACATTCGCACATATTCAAGGTGTTGAATATGAAGGGATCAATATCAGGGAAGACTGCCGCAATATCATGCCACAATTGATACATTCAAGTGTTTCATTCACATCGGTGGCTGTACCTTAAATTTTTGCATTCAAAATTAATTCAATTACCGCTGTGGTTTTCACCACAATCGTCGCATCCCATGTTGCCTCAATCATTGCAGTGGCTTTCGCCAAAATCTTACCATAATACCATATGACCATCATAAATTACCATAATTACCATAATTAGTTTAATATAAAACATGAAACCCTTCACGACAGTATCTAACTTCACGTCATCATGGCAGCGTTCCTTCATGATATTATTGGCTGAATAACGGAAAATTCTCATGGTCACCATTTATATGTTTATGACCAGATTTTATTCATTTTTGTGTCATTGGGATTGTATTGTTTGACTCTACATACCCCCAATTTTTGTGAGGTTGTACGTATGTGACGCTAAAATTTTTGGGACACGATTTCTCTTGAACGCACGGTGCAATGTCAATTTTTTTTGCTTCAATCGATGCATCTCAATGTAACTTAGAATTGATTAGTTTTTGGGGACGATCGCCTGGGCAGTTCTGTAGTCATTTGCAAAAAATATGCGAAAAAAACGTCAAAAATACGGCTTTTTCACAAATTCCTCTATCTTTCTTAATAAATGATGCGATCTGAAATTTTCTTCATGCAATTGATGCGTCTTTTTGTCCTACGGTTTCACATTCTCATAATTATCTACACGCCCTTCCTTGACCATGATCACAAGCAAATCCTGTCCAAATCATAAAAAAATTCAAGAAAATGGTTACCACTTGAAGTTATAAAATTTAGAGAGAATAAACGAAAAAAATCTACCTCAGGACGAAAAATTTGATGGAAAACTGAATTATCATCGAATTTCTAGTTGATTTGTTGACTTTGAATTTTCAATGATGACGATTTGTATTTCATTCACTTCCAGGAACAGAGATTCCTCTTTTCAAATTTTTCTTAGCTTCTCTCCACTTGCAATAATGAGGGAGAAACCGGGAAGTTATTGTTGCGACCCGCTAAACGGGTTACACTAATATTGCAACGCATTCACCCATGGGAGCAAGCTTGCGAGCGACCAACAACGCACCTCTAGTTCTCATTAGATATTAGTACTAAATCCTTCGATTTGCAAAGAAAAATAAGTATATGCGTACAAGCTGCGCGACAGAAGTGAAACTTCATGGTATTTGTAGACAATACAGATAGTGAAGAGATGGAAATTGTAAGAATATTCATTTATCAAAACTTTTCTTCAAATTTAATTCATCATTTATTTGTGACTTTACTATTCATACGGCAAGAATTATCCAATTGGAGAAACATTTTCCGTGAAATGCGAAATGCGCGTTCGGGAATTTTCATGGATTAAAACGTAATTTTCACGTAAAATCCCAGATGAAATGCGAGAAAAAAAATAAATTCTCTGCTTTTTTCCATATTTTTTTCGTTCTTTCAAATGAAAATTACGTGTTTCAATCCATAAAAATTCTCAAACGCGCATTTTGCATTCCACAACTATGAAAAGTCACGTAATTTTTACGAAAAGTTTTTCCCCGTGTGGCAAGTTTTTTTCCCAAAAAGTTTCTTTGTTTTTTCGGAAGATTCCAATTTCGCCTACCAACAAAAATTTTTCTCATGTGATGTAGCTAGTTGAATCTGAAAGTATTAAAGTTTGTCCAAATTTATTGGCCTTGCAATTGAACATCTTATCGCGATTAATTGTCAAGTGGAATACGTTTAAAATAAAATGTATGACTTGTGAGAATTAAAATAGTCAGCTGAACTTCAATTCTAATCTCTCCTATTCATCCTTGATTTGTCAATTGTGTAGTACACTAAAAAGGTGGCTAAGAATGACATGAGTTTAAGTGAAGTTAATTCAGTACGAGCAACAAAAGTTGTAGAAACAAGTGGTAGATAAGAGTGGATAAAACAAGAAAGTGATGTTATTATCAACAAAAACGGTTTTGTACCGGTAGCAAAGGCTCTTCACTACGATGAATGCACATGGTATACGTCTTTCCTGAGGGGCAGAAAAGCTACGAACCGCAAATTTCATTAACACCCACCAGGCAAGATATCATTATCCATAACTCTTTCTGGCCAAATTGCGCCATGACATTAAATCTGAGAACTCTGAGGTCGAGCCAACGCCACCAATGTATCTAACAAAACCCCAACACTCGCACTATATCCTTTTAACGATACTAACGCCGCCCCGTTAATGTTGATTAACATTTTCATGTCCTGAACGTCCCGTTTTGACTGAGAGTTTGAATGCAAAAGTTACTACGCTCAACTCAAAATGATTTTGACTCTCCGAAGTCCAATTTCATGAAGATCGAAGGACGATTTTGAAGTTATTTAATGAAAATTATTCGAAATGAAATTATTTTGCAGATACATACAAACATATTATACGTTATCATTTTTGCTGGAATACTGGCATCAGTATTCGAATGATTACCGGGATATATTCCAACCCTCACATTCGTTGAAAACTCTTCTGTTTCACGCTTATCGTAATATCCTATTTGTAACGAGTATCTATTTCATCCTTGATTTTTACCCCCGACGGCCGTGCCAAAGCGGCGTTATATGCGTTTGACTGAAAACAGGTGCATATTTTTCTGCGTTCATCTATCCATAAATTCTCTATAAATTTGGACGTCCGCATGAAAAGGGCCCACTTTGGCGGTATTGGATTTATGCATACTACCTTTTTCTTGATATGATTCCCCCTCGTTTCCAGCCAGGAATGACCCCAAAATCGTAGAAAATGACGTCTCTATCGAATATCAAAGAAATAATTTAACATGGGCTTAAATGGAAGATGTGAACACAAAAACGTGTGTTTCATTCTGAAAATTTATACTAAGATATTTTAGAAATGTCGAATGTCTCATCAACTATTCTAAACCGGGTTTTTACTCATCCATTCAAAACTCTATTGTACCCAATACTTGGATCATTAACGTGGCTTAATCCCCAATTCTGGAAATTTCTGCAGCTGCATTTGACAATGTATGGTACAATTTATTGTTCTCTAGAAAAATAATAACGGTAAAATTATTAAAAGAAAAGTAGAATCTTTAATATACGTCATGACTTAATCCATTCCATCTAAACTCCATTGTTCATACTTAAATTCAAAATGTTATATGAGGGGATGATCAGAAATTTTGGGACCGTTTTTACAATTTAATCTCTTTTGTCGCGACTCAAGTGTTTTTCCTTCTCGAACCAAGACAATGCTACAGAGAGTAAACTCATTTTATTTCATTTATACCTTAATCTCTTTATGACTTGGTCCTGTCCACATAGACCTATTGTTTCACCACTTAACGGGCCCTTGCTACCTGTGTTCAACGTCATTAGAAAAACCCGGTCACTCCACGCGGACTCTCCCACTACTCTCATTACTGAGGGTAATACAATTTTGACCACCAACCAAATCACTCAAATTTCATACTCTACCAATCTTAAGGTCCTCATCCCTACCACCTAGAATTTTGAAACTAAGAGGTAAACACTCAATCATCACTCTCACAGCAATGCTCTTTTTCCCTACTATTCACTTCTTACCGAAGATTGATCGGTATAACTTCCCTCTAAAGGTCGTGCGAAAATAAATTCAAAGAGACATTCGACATTTAATTCGATAATTCAGTTAAAATAAATATTTAAACAAATCATCAAACCAACATTAATTCAATAAATAACAATCAATTTTGTATCATAATTAATAAAAATGTTATCTAATTAAAAACAAATTCAAAAAATAAAAGTCGTGAGTTATTTCAAGTGAGTTTAAGTATTAGCTTAAAAATATCGATTATTTTAGATAGTCGGTACAACGTGAATATCTCGGAACCTGAATACGACAAAGTGGGCCCTTTTCATGTGGACGTCCACAAATATGGTATTAATTATGTTCTTAGACTCAAAATGAAGATAATCGCTCAAGGAATGTTCTTGTTACCCTTTTGTAACTATTGTTAATCTTTATTTCTATAACTGCATAATAAAAAATGATTTTTTAGAAATTACTAGGTAGGTTGAAATATCCCTAGGGGTGAAAGATAAAAATGCGTTGATAGTATGAATTCGGACGGTTTTTATTCTTAAAAAAATTAACTCATTTCATTCCCGTCGAAAAAGTTTTTTGAAATTATTTTTAATTTAATTATCCAGAATTTCCAATGATTTACGAGTTTTCGAGCGCACATAACAGCAAATGAAAATTAAAAAATAGGTGCATATGATTGGTGCCACCGGCTCTACATTTCAACAGTTCAATCGGTTGTCACTAAACGTGGTAGGTGACATTACTCACAGGTTCGCTCTATTAAAATTTAGGCGCGCGCGCAAAAATTATATATGCTTGAAAGTTTTGAGGTATTTTTATCGAAAATTTAAAATCGAAGACTGCCTTCAAATTGATATTCATTTTAGGATTCGAACTAGTACGGGCTACTTGATAATAAACCTATAAGAAGGAAAAACTAAAATATGATTGAAAAACAAAAAAATTGAAAATTAAAAACCCTCGACGTTGGAATTGTAGAAAGAAAGATAATTGAATATTGAAAAAAATGGTTGAACAACAAAAAAATTGAAAATTAGAAACCCCCGACGTTGGAATTATAGAAAGAAAGATAATTGCATATTGGAAAAGGATAACATAAAAAATAATGAAATAGAAAGAATGAAAAGCAGACAGCAAAGTCGGGGGGACACCAAGATTTTCATGAATTTATGTGCCCTCCGACTTTGCTGTCTGCTTTTCATTCTTTCTATTTCATAATTTTTCATTTTTCCTTTTCCAATATTTAATTATCTTTGTTCCTACAGTTCCAACGTCGGGGGTTTTTAATTTTCAATTTTTTTGTTTTTCAATCATATTTTATTTATCGTGTATGTTCTTTGTCAAATTCGAAAATGGACACTCACAAGAACCGTATAATCTTCCGGTTGAAGATTGTTCAATTTTCAGTTTTTATCTAAAAGCTCCACATTGCTGAATTTACAGAACTCCGGTAAGAATCACATCTATACATCAAGTCTATTATTTAGATAATCGTCCTATCATCAAAGTTTGAGATTTCAACAAATCAAGAAACATTCTGCCTCTAAAACGCATATAAACGATATACCCTCCTAATTCTCTCTTTTCTTTAATTGAGAATTAGATTAGAGACATAATGAAAGCCTTGTTCTCTAATATCCCCGATTTCAACATACGTCTGAACATTATTTCTCTTGAAACTACGAAAAATTTCAGATAACATTCCCTTCTCTGTCAATTAACGACGTTAGAATGGGAAACATCAAGATTCTTCTTTTTTGGCAAATAAAAGGGGTCACTAATATGAGCCCGCCATGGACGTTTTTACCGGATGCCTTTCTATAGGCATTATTGTGATTTTTGAATTTATTTCAATTTTTCAATCATGACATGTTTTTAACTTTCTCTTTTCCATGAAATCGTATTTTGTTGGCGTTTCCATGTTATTCCCAATCGTAAGAAACCATTCCATCTTCCTTTCTTCCATTCTGCTCTTTCTCTTTCATGGGCATGAAAGGTATGACTTGCTGATTTTTTTTCTTCATTTTTTTCAGATTCATGTATGGAACAAGACTCAAATCCATGGTGTTAGCATTCAATGCATTATCTTTCAATAAAACATCCTCCTATGTCAATTTTTTTTCCATTCAATAGTGTAATCATGTGAATTAACATGAATTCAACTGATGAATGCCAAAATTCATGGTCATTGATATATATAGCCAATCTTTCATCCCAGTTACAATCAATTGGTGAATCTATTTAGACTCCTCGATAATTGAATTTTATAAGCGATCCCATGAGGTTAATCGTTACAACCATTTGCAAATGTGGCTCAATATACGATACAATTGATGTTATTACCGATATTATTGGTTTCCATGCATCTACTTAACAAAAATGGAAAGTCGGATAAAATTCCCATACTTTTAGTGATCATTCAACAAAAGGATGGCACAAAGATTTTGCTTGATTGTAACATCGTTTCGATATGATGTGACATGGTAAACAGTTTTATTCTATATTTCTGCCAAATAAAACCATCTACCACGGCCCGGTGGACTTAAATCACTGTAAGGTAGAATTTTTCCTACGAAAAGATGCTTTTGCACCAGAATTTGCTCCAATACTAATTTATATGTTGTTCGGGCTCATATATGCAATTTGCATAGTATTCATGTGTAGAAAATCTGAAAAGAAATTTGTTCGGGCTTGAAAATGATAACAAAAGATTTATAAATGGATAATCAGAGAATTGAATTTATTATCTCAAAGAATGAAAATGACTGTTCGGCTGTTTTATTTACATTTTTGTTTGTAACTCTAGAGTGAATTTTAATTAATTTTATTCAACAGGACAATAAGTATTCAACTTTGTGTGGTATTGCGTCCAGCACCACACCACTCTTCCACTCAATATTTCAGTCAATTATTAGCCTACTCTTTTGTTATGCAACATGGAATATTGTTCCAAGAATAATAATTATTAATTTACTCAATCTCCGGGATTTACCCGACTAATATTTGGTCCAATTTAACTCAATTCCTTAGCGATTGCGAGGATATGATTTCTAGATGGTTCTCTACCTGCGCGAATATTGGATGAGTCCAATATAATATTTGGGGGGGGGGGGGGCGGAGCCAGGAACTCTCCAAACCCGTTAGACTTTTCGTCTCTTTTATTTTACAAATTTCCCAAAGTATTAATGATAATGACTGCTTAAGGATGTTTACCATAAACTCACAATATTCAAAGAATTTTCGACTTTTCTTAACATAACAGTTGAATACCGAAGCCACGAGTTGATAGCAATCTCAAACTCCCAACCCAAGCATTCTAATGAGAAATTAATTTCTGAAAACTGTTCTGGGTATCATTACTCTTATGGGAGAACCGTGACCGCGTGTGCTTAAAAGAAAAAAAGCGATAGGATAGACACTCATGATCTTGAAAAAAAACTTCAAGTGACTTACACCGGGAAACGGGCAATATTTTGCCCACACGAAAAATGGGGCTACCCATCAATATAAGAGATATTTTCGTTTCACTTTTGAATTGACGAGAAAAATTTTGGCCGCCATTACGAGTCGCGGGACTCGACAACATCGTACGCACAGCTGAGTGATATCGGTAATGTAGGTTACGTTGAATCCTTTTTGGCCGTCAGAAAAACAACATAACCCAACAAATTCCGTAAGCTGTCATCATCATCATAAATATAATTTTAAGAATAAATAATATCCAGAGGGGATTGACAATCAACCAAATTATTGGAGATTTATTAAAATTAAAATTATATAAACAATTACAATCTCCCCACCAGCCGATAAATGCGACGTTGCGCGATCAAAAATTCGCTACTACTACTGTAGTCACAAATGTGTTTATATTCATTGAATTTTGCCATAATTTTAGTTTTTGTTGAGAAAAAAGTCCACTATATGACTTCTAAATTAGTAAAAGAATTATTTCATATCGTGAATCAATTATTTGAAATTTTTTTTTCTTTCTTTCGCGAGTTGCTCAATTGAAATTCTAAACATCCTTAAATCACTCGCAATTCACCAAGATCTTGCTCCGGGCAAGTTTTGTTAGGATAAATCACAGTCACCGCACGTAATTAATTATTCGACTCAAAGATTGTCAGCGGCTGTGATCGATAATGCTCAGCTTCTATTATTTGAGAATCGGAATTTCCAGAATTCCCACTAATTTGGATACTCTTTTTGGCCAAAAATCACTTCTCAGATAAGTCTGAGACTTGATGAATCTTAATTCACTATAAATTTAATAATAAAGAATAAAAGAAATACTTAAACTAGAGTGAATAAAGAAAAGAGATATGGTTTGTGTTGTCGTGTTGGCCAGAGTGATGAATTTTTCTCAATCATTCGTTGTGCTGGGTCAGTTTTTCTCCTTCACAATCCATTCCACCAATCCGGGCTATAGGCTCAAGGGATCCACCAATGGAGTCTAGTTACGTCACTACTTTCCACTGTATCCATTCCACACATGATTTATCACAGTTCCCACACTATGGCAGTCAAGGTGAGAGTTGAATGTCCCCCTGTGAACTAGGTCACTTGCTGTTTTATCAACCCTTTATTTGAATGTGATCTTCTCTAAATCCAGGATGTTCAATCCAGCATTCTCATGTCAATTTTTATTGGTCTCTTCTCATTAGCACTACTTTAGATACATTATAGAAAGTTGTAGAAGTGCATTTCCCTTACTGGTACAGGTTAATGTCGAATAATCAATTACTGAATAACCTCCGGGCACTCTAACCTCACCTGTCGAAACATGACGTGAGTTTACTGTTCGAATCTAGTAATTCCTCATAGGCACAGGGAAGATAAGTTCCTCAAATTTCCCAGCCACTATTTGTCCACACAATTCTGTAGCACTAGACCCACTGAATTCACTGGGGACACTGGTCACAGCTACACAAAATACTCCAGACCCACTACTACTGTCCTCATAACCTGAACTCTCCGGGACTCCAAGCTCCACACCACCAGAAATATTCTGGAACTCATCCGAGCCTCCAATGATCCTATTCCAGGAACAGATTGTGAAGTGGTACTGACATCCTCCAGGTGTTGTCCAATCTTTCATCACTCTACCCTATCTGCCTCGTCTCGTGATATCCTCTCTTACAGGTTTTCCTCTCTTAGCAACGATATAACAATACAATAGAGAATAGTATATTTCGATACAAGTGCGGAAAAGTGCTTTTTGACTTGTAGGAGGTTTATAGCACGAGCCGAAGGCGAGTGATATAATCCTACAAGTCAAAAAACACTTTCCTCACGAGTATCGAACAACATTTTTCATCACAATGTGTTAAAAAGGGACTTTTGAGGCATGCGAAGCGAAGCGAAGCTCTCTAACGTCTTAAATCATTACCCTCCTTTATTTAGTTGAATAAATAATTAAATGTATAATTTTTAAGTGACCTTCGTCACAATGAAATTAAAGTTTTCTCTACTTTTATCTTTAAAATCCCATTTTTTTTCATATGAAAGATTATATTATTATAAAAACTCTGATGAAGTCCTGGATTGATTGACCGTTTGCTTTATTAATAATAAATCATTACCTAATTCAAAATAAGCCACCAGGGTCTTACGGGAAAATGACATTTTTTTGGATTTCAGCGTTCCAGATAACTTAAAAATTTAAAACAAGTATTAGGTGGCAGCTTCGATGCGGTAGGTGTTAAGCGTTCGAAAAAAATGGATCATCATAATTGGCGTTTATTATTATATGACATTTTTCGTTGAAGATATATTTTGGGATATATTTTAAAAATATGTCAAATTTTCGCATTAAGGTATATGTGCACATTTATATTTAGCATATATCTGGCATATGACATTTTTCGCAGAAAATATAAGTGAATATAATCGAAATATATGTCCGGATATATGTTCTTTTCATGAGGATCACAAGCAATGGATTCTCATGGCTACATAGATATATAACAATACTGCTAGAACAAAATGGAAATTTCATGGACAATTCGGTAGTAATTTTTATCCGAGTGACACTTAATTCGTTTTAGAGAAGAAAAGCGTATGAAATTTCAAGTTTCAAGCAAAATCCAAGTGGGTTCATATTTTTCAAGTAGGAGTAACACTGAAATTGCGGGAATGATTTGGATTTCCAATTGAGCATGAATATTTACTACTAAAATCACCTGAATTTTCAATGAATTCATAATTCATGGATATATTCACCTGAATTTTCGGAATTTTCTGGATTCCTACTGAATAATTGCCCTGAAATTTACAACTGTCATTGATTTCCTCCATCCGCTTGTGGGAAAATCAATGGATTATACAGGGTGTAACATTATTGGTGGAAAACCTCCCGACCCCCGACGTAAAATGACCTTCTAAATACGGGAAAAATATTTAAAAAATTTAATTTGGCTAATTTTTCTAGTACATCAATTTCATATCGCCTTAATCATCGCCGTGACTATCGACACGGGTGTTGCATTAGGTTTGACTCCAATCGCCGCAGAGGCTATCGCTACAAGTGTTGCATTCTATATTGCCTCGATTATCGCTGTGACTGTCGCAACAAGGGTGGTATCCTCGGTGGTATCCAAAATCGCCTAAATTACCACTGTGTCCATTGCCACAAGTGTTGCATTTTTATGCTGAAGAGTAATTTTTTGCGTATTTTTTCCGTATTTAGAAAGTCATTTTACGTCGGGGATCGGGAGGTTTTCCACCAATAATGTTACACCCTGTATAATTTTTCAATTCTGAAATTTTCTGAAATTTCAGTGGAAATGTCACCTGTCAAAAATTTCCAGAATTTGGCATGGAAAATTCAAATTAAAATTCTTAACCGTGAATATAGGAAGACAGTTTCTTCTCCTCTAATAACTGAAACAGGTGATTTGCAAGTTCATCATACAATATACGAAGATCTAAAAAAATATCTTTAGTGCTATGATTTATCGTTCTGTTTGATTCTAATGTAGGTATTTTATGGGATATAAATAATAAAAAGATTAAAATAGTTCTAGATTTTTTACTTTATCAAGTGGCAGAAGCAGTCGCTAAATTAATAGATTGACGAATATTCAATATTGAATAATTTATCAATAGATGAATTCATTACTTGCAAAAAAACTTTTTGTGATTACAGTCGGCTCCCTCTAACTCATCGTATTCGGGGGTTTGGATTCCATGAACTATGAGCTAGAGGTTGCCCTCTCCATAGGCATAAGGGGCTGACGAGAGAGATAATGCGACGATCGGAGTGAGAACGCGATAGCCACTGTTGCACGGCAGAAACGTCCCTAACCTCTCAATGAACTGTCAGAACAGTTTGATATTTTTAATTCTCGCTATTATTTTATGACAGGCTTTATGAATGAAAAATACTTGTAATTTAATCAATAATTTATTTATTGATTTTTCGAGCATGCAAACAAAGACAATCGCCATTTGAGTAGACATTACAATTAAAATGTTATAAAAAAAACTCCGAGACTATTAAGTGAAAATTGCCCGATGAAGAATCCTTCGTCTCGCG
This sequence comes from Coelinius sp. EB29, assembly GCA_035578325.1. Lineage (NCBI taxonomy): Eukaryota > Metazoa > Arthropoda > Insecta > Hymenoptera > Braconidae > Coelinius > Coelinius sp. EB29. The sequence continues at coordinate 7,920,400 of JAOZGT010000001.1, read as the reverse complement.
CTCGCCATTACCCGAGTAGTGGGGGAAACATTCTCCTCCGCTCAACGATGGCTGATGAGCTAGAGGGAGTGAGAGTTACATGGTGTCACCCAATTTGTATGTGAATAGCCTCTCGGCCACACATTAAACTCGCGCTAACCCACTCGGCCACTAACATCAATGAGCGACTTGTTTCGAATAAGTAATACATTCCATGACGCTATAACTTTCAAGGAAATGTCTATTCACACGGTCCACGGTGAATTTTACCGTGAATTCACGGGAATTTTTACCACGGATCTTGATCTAGCCGGGGGGAGGGGGGCGAACCATTCACACACATCGGAGTGATACTATGCGCTCGGTGTTACGACCCCAGGGGTAGTTCTTGGGGATTTGTGTCATAATCCACGTTAAAAACTCCCGTGAATTCACGGGAAACCTTCGGAATTCGGGAGTCCGTAAGTCGTAGGTTCAAACCCCCCAATCGTTAGGTATTTTTAATTGCTCCTAATATGTTAATCAGGTAGGAATGTATTAATGGTAGGCAGGGAACCGTGAATAAAGTTTACAAACACACTGCTTGATGAAATAAATACTTTTTTGGCAATTTTCTATACTGTTGGCACAGAAAGTTCACACCTCATTCTTCTCTCATTGAGAACCCCGATTCGAAGCCATGAAAATTAGATAAGGACAGACATACTGACCGCTGCCGCTGAGAATACAGAGGAGGTATTACTAGTAATTTCTCCTCGGTGTGAGAATGAAGACTTGGAACGACTAAAGGACGACTGTTGTCATTCTAACCGCATCAAATGAGGATGATTTGAGTCGTCCTTGGTCTTCATTTTCGCATTACTACAACTCCGGAACGACTAAAGGACGACTGTTGTCGTTCTAATTTCTATGGCTACTGCTAATGCGACGACGATAGTCTTCCTTTTATCTTCCTCTGTCGTTAAAATTATTCCGATTATTAGAACGACTTGAACGACAAAAGGATGACTCAAAACGACCTGTTTTTCGACTCGTGGATTAATCCACGGTAAAAGCTACAGATTTACCTTAGATTCACGGTAAAAACTCCCGTGAATCCTCGGTAATTTTTACCGTGGACCGTGCAAATAGACACTGCCGAATGCGATGTTGATAAGCACGTGGCTAAAGGTGCTTTATTTCACCTCCCGTGAATAGAACGTAATTTTCCGTTACGACGAAGGCATGAAATTACATCTTCCTCCCGCAGACCGGGAGAAAAATGTCATTGGTGCCTCTAGGGATGAAAAACCACGATTCTTACCTCACTTGGCTCAGTTAGCTCGCGTTTTTCAGTTTTCGAGGCATAAAATATCAATTGAAGCCTGAGGATAAAAGTCATCACATAGTTGTTTGAATCATCGATTTTCTAATGAGCGTTCCGCTTTCATTTTACATCTGTCCCAGAGATGAATGAGTTCGTTAAAATGAGTAGCCCCTGTATGGATAGAGGTGAGAAGAGTTTGCGAAATTTCCGAACCATACCTAATTTGTCTGACCATACGCCGGTGCTTTTCAATTCACAAAGCGAAAGACCAAAAGGAGATTTGAGAAGAACGGGAGTACATGGGATAGTGTGGGTGGAGTGTGAGTGCACTAGCAGAGTGGACGGGTGTTTTTGAGGGGGATTTGTACAATTCCCCTGTTAATTCTACTCTGCACAGGTTTGGGGGGCATATCCGGCAGTCGGGCCTTGCTCAATTCACCGCCAAAATACCCCAAATACCGGACGTCCATTAGTTGGCCGGCCTGCAAGCAGATTTACCAAGACATATATCCACCACATGAACCCAGAGATATGAAAAGGTGAGGTCAAATATCGGGGATGAGGGAGAGAGAAGTATACTTAGTACCCGCTAACGAGTTGCCATCCATTTACCGTTTTGCGGTATTTTAGATCAATTAACTAATGGATAAATGAATTTATGGGTGAGAGATTTATAGAAACAAGTGCGGAATCCTCATTTTATGATATTTCACTGAGTTTAGTTTCCTCTGAAATGAGAAAAAAAATCAAATGGTTATGTGCTGTGACCTGTAAAATTTCAATGCATTAGGGATTACAGCTGTGTTGAAAGAATACGGACTTAAATTTAAAAATCAGCGCTATACGATGCTCTCTTGTACCATGGTTGAGTGTATGTTCCAAGTGTAAATACAAACCTCTAGTCTGAGTGCACGGCATCCATCCAGAGTTTACCGTTGACAGTTGTGGTATGGGAATTGTTTGCAAATCATTACGAAACTCTTTCGAGGGAAAATTTTAATGTAGAATCTACGTAGGATCCCATTTGCTGTTTTCCTTCATTCCAAAACTTTGTCTCCTTCTTAATAATTTCTCTTGAGACGATGTCTACGAATCACCTTTGCACGTGGTGAGCCTGGAGAGAAATTAATCCCACATTTGAGAAGAGAGGATTTCAATGGACTTGCATGTACATCCCAGAAAATGACGTGGGAGGAATTGTGGTTTTGATGTAGGTATTCACTGTTTGTTGAACGGAAGGCCTTGGAAATCGAGTGTGAAGTGAGAAATAGCTGGATGGAAAATTGAAGGAGGAATACCAGGAACAGTGACTCTTACGTCTCTACGATCATTATCCATCAACTTACCTCTATAATACCTCGAGACTCGTGAGATCAAACTGGGGTAAAAACACCAAGTATTCTACTACCCCTTAGATACCACTGAAAATTATAAAGTGCCAGACGGATATTACAGATTACCAGTGGAATTAGTGGATCACTTTTTCATGAATGCAATATTGTTCGTAAGACGATGGCTGCAAAATATTATCCTCTCCCATCTTCGTTGAACTGTTGAGATTTTCAGGTAAACATACACCCGGAATAGGGAAATGAAATGGAGGAGTAGTGTTGAAATTGAATTTCTTCCCTCTCAGACTCACAGGAATCGTAATTATTATGTTATTTACGCTCTGAAAAAATTCTTGGATAGATGTGGCGTCACGTTGAGAGACTGAAAAAAAAACAAGTAGCGCTCAAAGATCGAACTTAGCAGGCCACCAAGGAGTACGATCATACCCCGACAGTCGGTTCTCAGGTATTCGCCTGACAATCTTTTAACAGTCTCTCTCTCTTTCTCCCTCCCTCTTCCTGTTCTTTTTCGCATGAAATTAATCATCAACTCGTGAAACTAATCCCCATGATGCAGATGACAACTAAAACCCTGGTGAATCGAAATATACAATGTAACCTTTGCTTGATCTCCATATTCTGCACATGCTATATCGCATTCTCGGTTGGAATGTTTTACTTGTGAATTTTAACGTAACACGCCCTCCACCTTTCCCATACTCTCTACAAGAAAGTTTTCGGTCGTCTTAATCATGTATGAAACTTATGGATATCTTTACGACGCGACTCCCTGTTTTCTGTTGCAAGGGCACTAAAAGTAACTCGTATGGATACGGAAAGGCGACAGGCAAACAGCTATACAAGAATATAGCAGTTTGGGCCACTATGGTATTCTGGGTTCAAGTTTTAGAAGATGAATTATGGAATTCATTCCGATATGAGAGAAAGTGTCGTGAGTTTCGTGTCGTATTCCCCACTATGGCATAGCTCAGAATTTTCCCCCTGAGGATGGTCACATCTAGGAGAAAAGTTCTATCTGATTTAGATTTACCACTTTCACACTCTGTCAAGAAGCGCCACAATCACGTGGCTATGATAAGCCATGAATTATTAATGACGCACGGGGAAATAACATCGGATTAAGTATCCTACCAAAAACTCTGCAACGGTTTCCACCGTTTCTTTGACCTATCTCCCTTTCACGCTCGTACAACTACTCAATTCCATCCCTTCCTATACTCCTTTACCCTCTTTATCCATTTCATATTTTGCTCACGCATGTTTTTTTTTTGAGTTTCGAATCCGACTCCTTTGGTGTTGGGCTAATACTACCCCTAACGTTCTCGTGGCTTTGGACTCCCCTTATATGAGAAATAGGGAAAGCACGTCACTGACTTGATTGTGACGTTAAACAATGAGCACTATGAAAAGTTGAGATTTAAATTCTATGCAAATGTTTTTCTGTTCTTTTCTTTCCAACTGATAGGAGGTGATGGAGGTTTCGTCTCTAACTACTCTTTTTACTATAAAAAAGTAATTAGTATTAATTAGGTAACAATTCATCATTGAGAAACAATCGAAGACGTGTACCCGCATGGAAAAATATATATGTGGGACATGTGTGCATAAATCTATCATAACTATATAACACATACTAGCGGACGGTCGCGGAGCAACCGTCCGCTAGATTAAATTACTTTAAATTATTTGATGCCCTTTTTCCCCTTTTTTTTTCATTTATTCAGTCGTTTCTAATATTTTTGTCATCATTTATTTTATTTTTTTTCATTCATGAATTCATGAGAGCTGCGAAGTGATTACCTTTTTTTATTAGTTTTCACATACAGTTTTCGTAACATTTTTTGCTGAATCATTTTTATTCATACATGATATAAAAAAACGAATACATTATATTTTTCAAAGTTTCAAAATTTCCTACAATCACATCAATTTTCCAGAATTTCTTTATATACTATATTTTTTATATAAATATTTTCATCTTTTTTGTTTTCAACTCGACCTTCTCGACGGTGAAATTGGTTTTTATCATTGTTTCTTCATCAAATGAAGTGAAAAATATAGGAGAATGATTGGTCGAATAAGAGGAAAAAAAATCGATTTTTTTGCTTCCGAATGGAAGCATTGCAATCGTTCAATTTTCACATTTTCTAATTTCGCTTGGAAATGATGTAGAATGGTCTGAAACGAAAAAAAAATGATGTTTTTAGCTCATGTCGGTATGTGCGCATGCTAATCGGGAGTTTAATCAAGGCCATTTTTTTGAAAATTTAATAATTAAACGGGTAAAAAAATTTCAAAAAATATAAAATTTTGGTAAAAAGTTGGTCTTAGTTAGGGCTAGTTCTGTGCTAAATTTCAGCGCGATCGGCCCATTAGTTTTTGAGAAATAACGATTTCTTTTTAAACCGTTTTTCGTAAATATCTCAAAAAGCACTCAACCGATTGGATTTTTTTTTTTTTATGTTCGTCTCGATGCCTTCTATCTTAATCACCCCATATATGCCAACGTATTCATGCTTAGTTTTCGAGATATGGCTATTTTTCTGTTTTTCATAGAAAAACCTTGTAATCTCTCTAACCTGCGCAAAAATGGAGATATTAACTTGAAATTTGGTATGAAGATGTCTCTTATAGATGCAATATTTGCTATTAAAACTCAGCTCAATCGGACAATCGGTTCCGGAGATATTCAAGTTTGTATGGAAATCTGTTTTATTCAATATCTCAAAAACGACTCAACCAATTGAATTATTTTTTTTTTCAAAATGTTCGTCTCACCGTCTTCGATCTTAATCAATCAAAATATGTATACCCGCTCATTGAAAGTTTTCGAGATATTGGATGAAATACATTTACAATAATGATACGTGAAAAGGATTGGAAGAACCATTCGGAAGTGCTCCATCAATTGATTGATGGCGAAAAAAAACGCACACGTAAAATTAACGAACTCCACAACCGCAAATCTGTAGTTGCAAATCTCCAGCCGCATATCGCAGCCGCCTACTTGTTATGGAACCGGAACGCTCAAAAATACATTTTTTTTTCTGAATTATGATGGAATCCCAGTAAATTTGATTTTTATTATTTTTATTTGACAAAATGGAATGAAAAAATGGCAAAGGATGAAAATCGAAGATGAAAAATTTTACGCGATTATTATTATAATAATAATAACACATATAATTAACTTATATGCGCATTTATGGTACATATATCTGACATATATATAAAAATACCACATTTTTGGCCGATTTTATATATTCAGTAATACATGTATTATATATGTTGAAATTAAATGATTATCTAATTAATATATATGCCAGATGAAATTTATATACATGTTTTCATGCACCCTATACATATATATGTATGTATATATGTGATACATGTGACATATATGGCAGAATATATAAGTCATATACCGTCATATATTAGACATATATGAAATATTTATTATGTGTCATGTTTGGAATTTATTAAAAAAAATTAATTCAATAAAAGGATTGTTTTTTTCAATAAGTCGGACTTATTCGTTGTCCACCGGATGTCAGTTGCTGTCGAAGCAGCTTGATTTACCTGGCAAGAATGTCATCATTGTCCTTGAAAGTCGCTAAAACCGCGTAGTCGACAAGAAAATGCATAGCATTCTCACCCACAAAATTCGCTTCTTTAAAATTATTAGTCAGTCTGGCCTTAGATGCCAAAGTGGCACGTCAAATAGCTCGGACTCCTTAAGCTCTGCTCGTGAACGTTACCCCGGAATCAGTTTATCAGTCCTGCCCGGCGTGCATGAGTCATCTTAAGTAATTCGGGATAATATTCACAAATACGCAAACCTTTGTAGTGAGGATCCCGACGCGTAGCGGTCGATAGATTGCGAATTATCTATTACGCTCACGTGAAATCAAAGAGTGCAAGGACACATTAATTAAAATTCTAAACCAAACCATAGACTCATAAGATAGATAAAACTATAGTGAAATAATTAAATTAAATTTCATAGTGATTTTAGTGAAATTCAAGTAAACTCAAAAACAGTTCATTCAAAAACCAGACTTGTCTGATCGACTACCCTGGATTAATGTTACCAATGGTTCGTACAAAATTTGAAGAAAGAACTTATTATTTTGGCCTATTTCACTATTTTCCAAATTGTCAATCCAAATCAAAATCGGTAAACCAATCACTGTAGCTCCGCTCAAATTCTCTCTCTCATTCGGTTTCTTTTTCATGTTATCGAGAATCTTTTAGTATTAGCAATAAACTGAACATTGACGTTATTCAAATTTCCTTTCTTCTTATTTCGTTTCCCGATTTCTTTATTATTATTATCATTATCAAATACTCAAATTGACCTCATCGAAGCCTGAATGATCAATGCAGATGCGCCTAGCGCTTCAAAGGGTAAGAATCCACTAAACAAAAATATTATTTTAATCTGATAACCGGAGAATTAATTATGACTTATTTAATATTTAATTAAATTAGACATAAAGATTTTCCTGTTACCACATATGTATGACTGACAAAAAGTTGATTATTTAATGAAGCACTGTATTGTGACGAAATTTTCTGGAATTCCGTCACCTGTAATTGAAGCTGAGATCAACGGATATTTATAAAAAAAAATAATATTGTAAGTAAAGTGAGTATTTTTCGAGAGAGTCGCATTTTCCCCTCCCCCTGGACTAGCTCCCCATGGTAGGGTGAGGCAGTCCAGTCAAAAATCTAGACATCGGCAGCAGCAGGATCGTCGAGAACATCAGGATCAGGATCAACCCGGAGGATGGAGTTTATTTAATAAAATTAAAATATAAAAATCAATGCTAGAGTCGTGAGACGTTAAATCCCATTACGGTTAAAGTCTAAAGTCCAGTAAAAATTTACATTTTCAGTTTCTTTGGGTCCGGGAAAAATTACCTTTCTTTCGTTCCGGTTTCGTTTTGAACTATTTTGAGTTCTTCTTTAATAAAAATTCAGTAGATCCTTGAGTGGGACCGAATTGATCAACTGAGGTTCGTGGTCGATATACTGTGCCTCCCAGTGATCTCGGTTTCCCATTGGGTGTAAGTGGATGAGCATAGAGGTTGAGCTGAGATGCTCACGCTCCTTGGCTTTTGCGAATAATGGAGATGTTGGAGATTGCCAGTTGGAAGGCCATGGAGACGAGCTTAGTCCATTGGTTTGTATGGATCGCCCTGGACTTTTAGGTTTTCTTACGTTTCGTTTTCGGCAATTCTTCAATATCTCCCGGGAGAGTGCCATCCGCTCTCATTACACCCACTCAGGTGGAAAGTATCTGCTTAAAACAGGCTAACATCTGCCTTTCCCACGGCCCAAATGAGTAATTACAGTTACGTTTATGGTTAATTCACGCATTCCTCCTTTTGGAGTTACTTTAAATTAAAAATAAATAATTAAAAAAATCAATTTAAATCCCGAGTGGATACGAACATCGTTCTCCTCCCGTTTGAATTGATGCGCCAAGCATCGATTCACATCGATCCATGGTTTTGAGTCTCCAACGACACCTCAGGTAGCGTTCTGATCGCGCCTCAGCCGTGAAAATCGACTGGCTGAGTGAAGCGTCAGAGTTGTTCGTGCCATCCAGCCGACGACATCACCATTCCACATAACCCTGAAAACCCAGCCAAGGACAATTTCTGTGCAGACAGAAAAATGGTAAGTTCCTTGAATTATTGCACCTCCTCTAAGGGAGAAATTAGTGCAAGTCCACCCGAGGTGAATTAGGGGAATAATTATGTGGAAAACTCGAAGCACCTGTGCCCTCACCAGAGTTGAGCCATAGTGCTTCCTCAGTGTAAAAATTCTCGCTTTATGGATGGAATTGGCGCACCGTTGAGGGCCCTCAAGCCTCCTGAAGCCCCAAAAGAAATTATTAACCTGTAAAAGTGCTACAGTGAAGTGGAAAAATGCGAAATAAGATGAAAATTGCCCGCATGCACCCCGCTCAGGTGGGTGACGCTGTGGGGTGATATTGCACCTTCACTGAGATACCCAGCACCGGGTTTTTGACGAATATTGTGACGGAATTTAGCACCGATCGAGTGCTTCCGACTTCCTCGCACCCTCGAACCCTCTTTTGAGGTGAAATTCGAGGTGATTAATCCCGAAATGGCAATTGTTGAGAATAATTGGGCACCTCAGAGTGCGAATTTCTCTCCAATTCAGCCCAATGAACCTAAACTTTTCCCCTTTCGCATATAAAATTCATTTTGGTTCGAAATACTGGATCCCCAGGCTCTTCGAGTTTCGATTAACGCTGGATGATCAGTCACGCGCATTTTGATCGAGTAAATTCTTAATATTCAATGAAACTCTCTCTCTCTCGTCACTCACTCTATCCTTTAACTTGAAAGTTGTCGTCAAATGAACGAATGAGTAATTGAATTCGAGTGAGAAATAAATACGAGTTCTCTTGTTTAATTAAAATTCGAAGTTATATTAATTTTCACTCTCGATTTGGGTCGATTTTGGCTTTGGGATGCGCGACTTCTTTTCCTAAGACCGAGCGATTAATCCACGCCCGCTCTCCGAATTTTCCAAAACGAGCTAGTCTGGTAAATTCCGCAACCTCTCCTCTCGATTTTCCCCCTAGTCCTACGTTTTTATCGTTTTTACAGTTTTTCGTTACGTTTGCGGTTCGATAATTCCACGTTATTAAAAATTATCTGGCGCCCACCTTCAGTTTCTCAAAAGAGTAGCTGGCACTCCGGTTAAGGTTATTGGAATTTTGGGGAAGTTGAGATGGACGAGGCCGAAGGTGACACAATCCCAGTAGTTTCGTCTGGATTTTCGTTGCCGTCGAGGTTTTGGAGTTAAATTTAAAGTCTATTGGGGAAGGACACGTCACAGCATTTATTAACTTTTCGTCACGGACGCCTCTGAAACTCAGTTCTACGAAACGTTGGTAGGCCGCCAGGCAGCGCTTCACAGCGCTGCCCGGCGCCCTACCAACACGTCGTAAAACCGAGTCTCAGAGGCGCCGTTGACAAAAAAATGTTGTTCGTCATTCGGCCGCTTCGCTCGGTCTCACTCTCGCTCGACTTGCTGCCGTCTCACTCGTTCGTGAGACCGCGCTCCACGGCCTTATAACGAAAATAACCATAACTAGTCCTCTGCTTATTACTACCATATTCCCATCTAATTAGCCTATTAATTCAAATTAAAATTCTCCTATCGGCGGGATTCGAACCTAGAACTTACAGATTCGCAGTCTTTTTTTTCCATGAAAACATGTTTATTTAGCCATAGATAAGAATACAGTTATAAACAATGGTGGACTTAAGAGCTACTGTAAAAATCATGTGAAAACGTAGTTAACTTAATAATAATTCTATGGAGAGTACATACGAGCTTTGCTCGCGTCAAATCCCATGAGTGATTGTTTTATGACTGATAATAATTGATTTAACTTTTTTTTTTTTTCTTAATATTGTGTCAGTGGCATATTTTAAAAACTAGAATGAGACCAGGAATTGGCTAGTAAAACTGGTCTTGAAATGGCTTATGATTAACAAAAACTTAGAACTAGAGCATTTATGTACATATATACAAAGGAGGGGAGGGGTTATTTACAGAGGGGGGAAGTTGGGTTTAATTATCTAGGGGTATTTCGGATAACCACCATTATAATTTGAAACGTTTTCTATGATCTAATTCAATATCTCTATCAGATAAACTAGTATCATAGGTTGTTAGATGTTTTTCAGTTTTACAATTAATGTTATCTTTATAAATAATTTTGGTGGGACAACCACCTCTTTTGGCATGATATATAACTGGAATGTTGTTAATATCTTGTATCATATTTGTTTTGTCCAATTAGACGAAAGCTTCAGGAGGGATTAATCCAGTTTTTAGTGTTTGTGCTATATACTCATCGTTGGTATAATAAGGAGCACCTATCAAGTTATTTATACTAATAAAATTAGTAGATTTGTAAATATGATCTCTAGTTAATTTAATGATGAAACAATCTGGTCTGTGAACTTTGGCTTCATTATAGATTTTATGATTACTATAATATTTTTAACTTCCCGGGATAGGGAAGTTATTGTAATCACCCCGAAAATGAAAATTCGAATTGATATCATATCTTTCAACATATCATACGTTTCAAGGTCTCCACAACACTCTCCGATCATTTACAAGAGGGTGTGTGTGTGTGTGTGTGTGTGTGTGTGTGTGTGTGTGTGTGTGTGTGTGTGTGTGTGTGTGTGTGTGTGTGTGTGTGTGTGTGTGTGTGTGTGTGTGTGTGTGTGTGTGTGTGTGTGTGTGTGTGTGTGTGTGTGTGTGTGTGTGTGTGTGTGTGTGTGTGTGTGTGTGTGTGTGTGTGTGTGTGTGTGTGTGTGTGTGTGTGTGTGTGGATGTATGTGTGTCCGTAGCCCAAAATTTTGTCCAACGAAATCTCGTGAACGGATAAGGCGATCGAAATCATTAATGACGCAATCGAAGCATCTTCATTCAACTTGAAGCTGAAAGGAGTTTGGAAAAAATTGGTCAAGCCGTTCTCCCGCTTTTGAGGAAAGAGATGAGTTGAAAAATCGCATTATTTTTGTTTTTGTTTTTTTTTGTTTTTTTTTTCAAATCTTCAAATGTTTTTTTCTATTTTTTTTTCCGCTGACCTCCGCGCAGGAGCCGAATCAATTAGAGCGGTTGAGGAGAGGTAAATGCTAAAAAACATTCGGAAAAACAATGAATCAACAAATGACATTTAACATTTATTTTTTTTGTTTTTAATGCATATATGGAGTGATGAGAACCGGGAAGTTGATTGTGAACCTCAATGGTTCGCTCCGACTTGAACGCACCCAAATTCGGGAGCGAGCTTGCGAGCGACCAACAATACTCCGTAGACCGGCCGCACCCCTAGTTTGTACTTAGATTGGGGCGTGCGGAATTTATTTAGACAGGTTCTGAGACATTTCCTCTCGAATAGACGTAATAATTCCATTTGTTTATTGTTGATTGTGAACCATATTGGGGAACCATAGGATATGATAGGCCTGATTAAGGCTTGATAACAGATTATTTTTATTCTTACATGTAAATACTTGTTTTTGAATAGTTTTGAGCACACATGAAAGGCGTTATTTGCTTTGGTGAGTTGTGTTTGCACATGAGTTCTGAAGTTAAGTTTATTATCGAAATATATACCTAGATATCTTACCACTTCTTTATGTGGGATATTTATACCTGATCCGTCTTTTTTCTCGTTTATTTGGAATTTTTTCCAGTTTTTACTGTAGTATCTGCAGAAGCTTTGCTTAGAGTGGGTTTGAAGAGGATGGTTTCACATTTACTAGGATTAATTTTAAGTTTCCAGTTAGTGTAATAGTTATTTATTTTGTTGTATATATCTTGGAGTTTAGTTTTCAGCTCTGTGACTTTTATGTCTGACACATAGACCAAAAGGTCGTCAGCGAAGGCTAGGGCTTTCTTACTAGGGCGAGTACTAGGGTCTGAGTTTAGCTCAGATAGCTCCAGTAGATCACATGTATAAATGTTGAATAATATGGGGGAATTTTCTGTGCCTTGCTGGAGTCCATTAAGGACAGAGTAACTTTTGTGTAATCTGAAGTGGCCATTAGTTACTATGAATATTTTGTTATGAATCATACTGTGTATTATTTTTATCAAGTGGCTGGGGAATTTCTTTTTTAATAATTTATAGATTAGTCCATCTAGCCACACTGTGTCAAACGCCTTTTCAAGATCTATGAAACATGCACCAACGCATTCTTTTTTATTTAGAGCCCAGCAGATATCAGAGGAGAATTTACCCGCTGCGTGGAGCGTAGAGTGTCTGCGCCTGAATCCAAATTGATAATCTGGTATTATTTTTTCTTTCTCACAATATTCCAAAATTGACTTATTTATTATAATTATGAATATTTTACTGAGGTTGGGGAGAGGAGAAATTGGGCAATAGTTAGAGGGATCTTGAGTATTTTTACCTTTTTTTTTCAAGGCAATCACTTTGGCTATTTTCCGATCATTGGAGAAATATTTATCATTCAATACATGATTGAATAAAATGGTAATTTGTGTGATTAGTACTGGAGGTAAGTGCTTGATTGCTATGTAAGGAATTTTGTCGAAGCTCGATGATTTTTTGTTGTGAAGGTTTCTGAGTATGCCTGAAAGTTCGAAAGTTGTTGTGAAATATTTGTGATCAAGATTAACAGAAGGAAATGAGGCTGGGTTGCCTTCTTCAAAGTTAGTGACTGTTATGTTATTGTTTTTTTTGTTGTCGATTTCTTCGTTGAATTTATTTATGGTTAATTTAATGATATCATCGAGGGATGGGTTTCGAAGTTGGAGGTTCTGAATATTAGCTGCCTCGAAGTGAGCGCCAATGATGTCAAGCTTTTGGGTGGGGTCTAGTATTACTGTGACCATTTGAGTCTGATATTCTTTGGTTTATTGGGATTTCCGCGGTGTCAAGAAGAGGATTTTCATCCGCTGGGATTAATAGTGTCTATAATACTTGGTTGACTTAGCCTGAAGATTCTATTTATGGTGGGGAACATTTTTGAGGGGTCGCTCCTTGGTATTTTTTTCACTTTTTTTTCCCAGTATTTGGAAACTGATCTGGAAAATTCTACGTTAAGTCTGACATTTATGTTTTCGATTGCAATTTTGAGGATTTCAATTTCGTTGAAGAAGAGACGTTTGTTGTCTTTTTTGTCGATTTTATTGATTTCTGAGATAAGGAAGCTTTTATTCTTCTGTAATTTTATTATTTTTTTGTTTGAGTATTCTTTGAGGCGGCTTTTTTGGTTGACTGTGGGGACAACGCTCATAATTGCGTTTGCTATTATTTTGTTTATTTCAGATAAATGTTGATCGATCTCAATGTTACTTAGGTTCCTATGGGTGTCGATATTAAGTTTAGAATTTTTTATAACATGTTCAGAGAAATCGTCCCAGTTGGTTGCGTTGAAGTTAAGTTGCTTTTCAGGTAACAGATTTGCAGTCTAACGCTTTACCACGGAGCTATCGCACGCTATTGATATTGTTGAAAGTTGGTATCGTCTATATGAATGATAACTCCGAATTTCGTAGCCACTGTCTTTATGTATCTATCAACTAGTTCTGTTTCCATTTCTGAATAATTTCGTATTGAAATAGATTATAGTATAGTACATTGTGTAAAAAGTGCGTAAAGTGAAACTTTTTTGTACGTACGCGTTACACATACTATTTTTTGTAATACCTGCCAAAGTTCGCTTTGAGGGGCAATTTGGAGTGCAAAGTGTTTGTTTTGTACATGGAGTGCGTAAAATTCAAGTTCGTGCGTAAAGTGAAATTCGAGTGCGTAAAACTTCGTTTACGCACGAGATTTACTTTACACACGACGTTTGAATTTTACGCACGCGGTGCGGAAAACAAATACTTTACGCACGCAAAACTGACCCGAAAAGTGAGCTTTTACGACAGGTGTTTCAAAAAAAGTATTGTACTTCTAGTGCTTACGGCCATGCTCATCCTGTATAAATTTTGGGGTCCGTGAAATAACTTGGGTGAAATCTATGTTTTTTAGGTCGCTGATTTTCAATTTGTTGGTCATTTTTCCCAAATTAAATCTCCTGAATTGTTATTAATAATTTAATTATTCAATTATAATGAATATGTATTTCACATGTATTTCACTCATATTCACCCTAGATATATAAGACGTACGTCATAAAATAAATATCCAATATATTTGGCATATATCCCACATCTGACTCATGTATAAATGCACATCTATTTTGCATATATTTCTTTATATATCAACGAATATATTCGAAATACATGACACATGTCATTTTCGGCCGACATATATTTAATATGATTGACATATATGTCACATATATCTCCACATATATGTTTTTTCCGTGCGGTTATGTATGTATGTTCTTCCATTCCTGTTATTGAATCATTCAGATTTATCTCACTCATTTCAATAAATCATGAATGGAACTTACCGTTGGTTGGAGAATGGATGGGATCTCATGTCGGTGAAGGAATTGACTGTGGAATAGAGGAAGACAAATCATCAAGTAGAAAAATGAAATGGCAGAAAAGCTGGCCGGAGACACACGTCAGATGAAACGACGGACAATGAAGGAAGGAAAGACTATATGGGTGATATCTCCCAGGTCTGACTCCGATGTGAGGGAAGTTTTTATTTCTTAGTAAAGGGAATTATTGACAGGATTTGAAGAAAGATCACCTCTGCCCAGGGATCTGTGCTCGATTTCTATTGTTAGTATACGATTCTTCCAAAAATAATTGACGTCGAGCTAAGGTAATATCATTACAATAGGGGAAAGGGTATAATGAGATGAACAATCCTCCAATGGATAGAAAAAAAAACAAAGAACGAAAGAAAAGGAGAAAATAAAAAGATATCCAGGAAAGTTCTCAATTTCTGGAGGGAAATATTATAATAAATTCCAATGAAATTATTCGTAGTTAATGCAAAATACGAAGGTCTACTCGCTAAGAACGTTAAAAATTATTTATACTTCCGTTATGACTATAACACCCCAGCAGGTTATATACAGTATATCGTATAATATAGTCAAAGTGAAATCCGAGTTTTCGCCCAGTAGTGTTCCTTGGGGAACTCGTAATCCTCCGTAGCATTTTTTCACGAGCAAAAAAACTCAAAAAAACTTCCAAGCCCCGAATGCTAATAAAAGAATATAAACGAATGTATTTTTCTTTATTGTGAACCAAATCTCTCTGTTGCACTTCTATCCCACACGGAAAAATATATATTTGGTGAAAATATATATTTTATATATGAAATAGGCCCAATTCATATATTTCATTTATATGGAATATATTTCATTTATTTGAAATATAATTATCTTATATTTTTCTTATATGTTTCTTATATTTCTCAGAAATATAAGAAATTGGCCCATTTCATATATTTCTCTTATATATTTTTCCATGGGGGATTATACATGCACAAAACATATTCCATATTATAAAAGG
Source organism: Coelinius sp. EB29 (assembly GCA_035578325.1). NCBI lineage: Eukaryota > Metazoa > Arthropoda > Insecta > Hymenoptera > Braconidae > Coelinius > Coelinius sp. EB29. Next base: position 7,904,743 of record JAOZGT010000001.1, on the reverse strand, counting down.
AGATGTTACGGTAAAATCGAATCGAAGTCGAAAATATCGAAAAAATCTCGAAAGTCGAATGGTAAATAATATATCGATATTGGTGATGACGTACATCCGGTAAACAAATGAAGGCGCAGGCCCGCGAAGCGCGCACTAAACTCAGAAAACATATGCTAGTCCATATTATAAAAGGAGATGTTACGGTAAAATCGTATCGAAATCGAAATTATCGAAAAAAACTCGAAAGTCGAATGGATAATAATATCGATATTGATGACATGCATTCGGTCAATAAATGAAAGCGCAGGCGCGCGAAGCGCGCACTAAACATAAAGTGCTTTATATATAAATCGCATATACATCTTCCCTAGCGCGATCATTCCATTCAGTATCGAATGTCGATTTGAATGCCACTCCTCGACCTTCCGTATACTCGAGTGCAAAGAGAACAGCACCCCAACAATCATAAAAATTGATAGTTACTAATTTAAACCATCAGAATTCAAAAAAAGCTCTGTTGGATTATCCTTGTTTTTAAGAATTTATCTTCCTCTCTTTTGATTTTGTTTTTCTTTTATTGTTGTCGAGGGAACCTTGTTTTATCTATGTATTTATGGACGAGGGCGCCTAAGACAAAACGTGGAACGCGACGAGTCTGTTACAACATCAGACCGCAACTTTAAATCCCAGGGGCGCATCAAGGATAGTGGACTTTCGTCAATCCTGTGGTTCGACCCCTCTCATCCCATTCTCTCTACTTTCTCACTCTCACTATATCCAACCAAACCCCTGGGACACCCATGTCTGTCCCACGTACCGAATTTATAATCAACGTGGAAAGAAATGTATAGACTCGAACGAGAGACAAAAATAGTAGATTATGTCACTAGGCCCGATAAGTATTTTTGTGACAAATGTGTAGATTATGATCCAATTTGTTATAAAAACACTTTTTGGGACATGTAACATACGCTATTTTATGTCACGAGGCCCAACTAACTGAGTTCTCAACAGGCCTACTCCCGGTGAGTGCACTTACCAGGACTAGGCCTGAAAAGAACGAGGCTAGGGCGGGCCGAGTGACATAAAATATGATATGGGCTATCAACTTTCACTTCCTATTTTTCCTTCTTTCATGAGGATAAAAAGCTCTCCAGTTGGAGTTTTCTCATAGCTTTCATTTTCAACATCGTAAAAATAAACGACGAAACTTTCCTACCCTCTCTTCTTGGGTTTGATCGATTTAGGTGACTAAGAAAAAAAAACTGATCTATATGTATTCCCTTTTTATGTTGTAGCGGACAATCTACCAGTTGGATTTCCAGTGATCACCCAAGCCCCAACAACCAAGGTTGTGGAAATGAGCCACAATGCCTTACTATCTTGCACCGCAGTCGGTTCACCAACTCCCATAATCTCCTGGATCCGTAACATGGTACCCATTAATACATCAAATCCTAGATACGTCGTCCTAGACTCTGGTAAGTAACTACCTTCATTGTATAAATATTTTTATCAGGATGTTTTCCCTACATGGTCTTTTTTTATATCGCTCATAACTCTGTGGCCCAGGTTTAAGCTATCATATTTTTCCAAAGTGCGTAAGTCACTGTCAGGTTTGGTTGAATGCGCCGGGCAAGAGATGAAGGGGACATGCGGCCATCCCAGTGTTGATCGAGTGGTCACGCGATACAGCGAACATCCATCGTATCTATCTCGCCTAACACATGTATTCTCTCTGCCACAAACTGCTCCACAACAATTCACCATCGTATTCTGTCCCTCAATGTTCATTTATGGTGATCAACGCACTGTATCCTATTCTTTTTGCCTCTATCGGGCTCTTGTTAATTGCGGCAATGTTCATATCTAAAACTCCTGCGGCACATCAAAAGGAGAGAAGAAACATTAAGAGAGTAAAAACGATGAGAATGTAAGAGGAAATTAAAAATGAACATTGATCAATCCAATCACCACTTTGCTTATACACAGTATATAATTTCAATAATGAACACTAATTGGACAACGTAGTGGTACTTGCTCTCAAAATCCAATTGTGTTGCTCTTAATAATTGAGCACACTCGAATAAGGGCGCTCCAACAGTATACAACATTGTTCACTTTTCCACTCCCGTTCTCTCTCTCTCTGTCTCTTTTCACTCTTCAATGTGTGAAGGGTATACTCCATTTGTATACTGGTCTATACCAGAGTCGTCCGGTCCTATTAAATTTTCATGCAACCCCAGAACCCATTCATTTTAATCGCCCGGAATCATATGAAAACAACAGGTTTTACACTTAAATCTCATTTATTTGAGAGTATATGCAAATTTTCCACGTGTTTATGTCTAACGGCTCCTCCCCCGATATATATATCTTCTCCCCACTGCTAGTCTACGCGAATAAATATTCATCGTTGTTCATTCCGAAATGGGGCTCTCAATAATTTGTTTATCATCTACCAGAATTTCGTTATATTTATACCGTTTACTTGGTAATCAAATAAATTACTCTTATTACCCGCTACCCCGAAAATGCATTAACCTAATACACCTGTTTCCCTAACAAACATTAATTTCCCTTTTCACCTCGTTTATCGATACCATCGGCGACAATCGATAAGGCATCATGGTGAAAGTCATCACGTTATGGCTGGTACGACATGGAAAATGACAGTGAGGTAGGAAGGGAAGAAAAAATAAATAAAAGAAGCTCATATATACGGAGTACGTGAGCATACTACGATGCATCGGAGTAAGTCTCTTTGCTCTTATTCCTTACAAGCGTTTCTGTACGGACTGCATATAGATGCAATCGTCTCGTTCACCCTCTTCGGCCTCCCCTTTCCTCCTTATTCTTCGTGCCTCATCGCATGTTCTATGTACCCAACTGAGCCCTCCATTTCTACCCCTTCTACTGATGGTACATGTACGTTGTAACGTATACGCCATGGCAATTTTGCTGAAAATTGTCGTAAAGAAATGCGACGAGGAAAGTCGGTCAGTAGTAAAGATGCAGTCAACCGGAAATCCGATACGCGCGCGTGCGTTTTTATATGTCATGGAGGGAAAAAATGGAGACAATTTTTTTATAAACCCCGAGTACAGTTTCAATGAAAGTTTAGAGCATGATAAATGGTAAAAGCATCTGGGTGTTATTATTGATTCCTACTTGACATTCAAAAAACATCAGGAATACTTAGTCAAAAAAATTGGTAAACAAAAATTTTCTCCCTTTCCCTCTCCCTCTTCCTCCCTCCCCCCCTCTCTCTCTCTCTCTCTCTCTCTCCCTCTCTCTCTCTCTCCCTCTCTTGCTATAGCAGCATGAACACCCATCACGGTATAAGATGAAAGGGTCGTTGACAAGCTTCTCACGCAGCGCACTTCAACTCAATTCGCGTGTCTTCAACGCCCTAGGAAACTTGGTTGTTCTCTGTCCTTCTACACGTTGCTATTTCAAATTCCATTCTCACTCATTTTTTATCTCTGTTACCCTATTCTGTACACCGACCGTATTCCATCCCATATAATATGTAGTACAATGTATTGTAAAAAGAGATGGTAGGTACCAATGTCACTGTCGTGCGTATATTTTTATATCACACATATTGCAACCTGAAAATATACAAAGTTAGAAGGGGACGGTGTGACGTTATGAGTTTTACCCGAAGGTAAAACTCGCGAAGATTAAAGGATAAATCTCTTGGTTGGTATTGGGAAGTCTAACGTGGGTGGGGCCTACGTTCTGACGGGGTTCTGGACCTACTTGCACGGGTTCACATTTCAGCCACTCGACACTAGCTTCTTGGGAGAGATAGGACTCATAACCTACTTACACGGGTTCCTATCCCGTCCGATAGATAGAGTATTCAAATGCTAGACTTCCCAATTGGATTGGGAACTCTGAAGCTCCCTTCGTTGTTCTTATTATTATCCTCTATTCACTCCGATCCGTACTTTGGTCGGTGAGTCCAGGAGACCCACCAAAGATCGCCAAAGTTCCAAGTTGCTGAGCTAAGCAATCCCACAGTTTTCTTCACTAACATTTTGTGCCATCAATGACACCCACTAAAACAGTCAAACAGTTCAGCACACCTGAACTGGACTTGCAAAAACCGTGGGACTGCTTACAACGATGTCCATATGACACCGTGGAATTGCTGATCGAAGTTTGGATGACAGGAAAGAGAAATCACATTTCTCATTTCTTTCATCCAGCTATTGTTTAATTTTTTCAAAAATTAATCACCCAATAGACATATTGGTCGATCCCAATATATAGGTTACAACGGAAAGCACGAAAATGGGACGGGCGTATACACACTTCTTTTTTATACAACTTTTTTTTCTGTGTTTTCTGTTTTATTCTTTTCTTACTCGAATTCCTCTTGTATAGTTTTTTTATTTTTGCTTCCGGATGGAAGCCTTGTAATCGTTCCATTTTCACATTTTCTAATTATGGCTGGAAATGATGTAGAATGGTCTGAAACGTAAAAATACGAAGTTTGGAGCCAATGTCCGTATGTGCGGGTGTCCACTCGGTGGTCACTTTTTCGTAAATTTAACAATTAAGTGGGAAAATCATTCCCAAAAAATCTGAATTTTTGATAGATTGTTGGTATTAGTTGAAGCTAGTTCTGTGCCAAATTTCAGCTTGATCGGTCAAGTAGCTTTTGAGAAATAGTGATTTGTTTGTAAATCTTTTGACGTCAATATCTCGAAAACGACTGCACCGATTTGATTTTTTTTTTTTTTTAAATCTTCGTCTCGATATTATCTATCTCAATCAACCAAAATATGTATACCCGTCGATACAAAGTTTTTGAGATATGGCCCACTTTCTGTTTTTCACCGAAAATAATTGTAATTGCTCTAACTTTCGAAGAAACCAAGATATCAACTTGAAATTTGGCATGAAGGTGACTCTTATGATTGTCATGTTTGGTATTGAAAATCAGCTTAATCGGACGGTCAGTTCCAGAGATATTCGTTCAGGAATTACGATAATAACAAACTATGTATATTCATTCATGTAGTTGTCCAGGTATGGCCATTTTTCTATTTTTCACTGGAAATTATTGTAATCTGTACCTGTGGGAACGAAGTTAGATGATTGAAGATGTTAACAGCGTTGCCATTTGTGTGATTTTGTCACCACTACGCCTTTATTTTTCCAATAATTGAACCAGTTCCAAAATTCTGTAAAAATTCCTAATACTTCCCCATAACCTCCCGATAGATCTCCAATCAAGAAATCGAGTAAAAAAACGTTCACACCTTCAAACAAGATATAAACGAAGAAGCAACGACGTCCTTCAAATCGCGAAATTGAATTTTCTTCATTCTAACGTATCCTCTCACTATTCGGCTAGCTGAACCAGTTCAATTTGAAAAACCATCCGGAAGCTCACCATCAATTTATTGATGGCAAGGAAACAACGCATATCTACAGCTGCATAGCCTCAGTCGCATAGCCTCTACGCCTGCTTGTTATTTTTTGTTATATAAGAGGTTTACCCGGTGAAATCTAAGTTTCTGGGGAAAATTTGCGGCAACGTCCGAGAGCAACTCCACCTGGCCATACCGGGCTCTCGGGGATGGTCCATCTTCGTCTTTTATCCAGGGTCTCGAAGGGGTTGTTTCAAGACTTACGTGATATAATATAGAGGCAAAGAGAGAAATTATATCCTCGTTATATGGATGAGTATGTTCTGCAATCTCTCGGGAACGGAAACTTATGATTTTTATCACATTACTGCAAAACCGTTGCACAGCTTTAATTCACATTCCTCTCGTCCATTAATTCCACTTCATAACTAGAATAAACCATTGAAGTTGACAGCAATTATATATCGGAGTTGGTATTCTATTAGAACTTCGATAAAGCTTAGCAAACATGTAGTGATTCTCTGGAACAAACATCATTAAAGTGGTCGGTTTGATGAAATGACGTTTGACCGCGTACGATTAATCTTGAAAAAAAAACGAAAACGAAGTTTTCTTTTAAAAAAACGCCAAGTAACCATTTTTACGCGTATTTGATTATCTTCTGGGCATTTGAAAAAAAAAAACAAATGGACTAAAAAGCGCCAAGTCAGATATACTTACGAGAAAAAAATTAGTAGAGGCAGGACCAAGGGACTTGGCGCGGTTTTTTTCTATTGTCAAAATCACTGCTGAGCATCATTCGATCAATTCAATTTTAGCAGTACTTACTGAGAGCCTCGTCGTCTTCATCTTGTCAACTGCGCCAAGTACCTTGGTCCTGCCTCTACTAATTTTTTTCTCGTAAGTATATCTGACTTGGCGCTTTTTAGTCCATTTGTTTTTTTTTTTTCAAATGCCCAGAAGATAATCAAATACGCGTAAAAATGGTTACTTGGCGTTTTTTTAAAAGAAAACTTCGTTTTCGTTTTTTTTTCAAGATTTCAGTAGTTTTTTCAAAATGAGTCCATAAAGAGAATCCTTTCTTCCGTACTGCTCTTCGGCAAAGCGCGAATTATTACGGAAAAATGTTGCCTGGGCCGTCGTTATGAGGTTAGAAGATTTTTTACTCATGGGGAGTTGGTGGGCCGCGCTGGAGAGGAAAATATTTTTTTTTGTGTCATACGATTTTTGTGAATTTTCGAGAAGTCTGCGTTGTTTATTTTTGTATTTCCGTATAAATACTCATCGGAAAAATGAATCAATAGATTATGAGTTTTTGCAATCATTTTATCATTTTAATCCTTTTAATTGAAAAAAATTATCCTAAAATTATAATTTCGTATTCATTATTTTGCGATTATTTCGAGAACTAGTGGTTTTACATGAAAATGTTAACAGACCTTTTTTGTTTAAATTTTATTCTCTACAAAAAAGGTCTTTTGAGATTTTTCTTTAAATTCAATTTTTGCTGAGATATTTGTTAAATAATAAATGAAAAACCCAACAAAAAATTTATAAAATGAATTCATCTTTATTACAATGACAAAAATACAAAATACAAAATTGAAAAATAATTAGTCATCACTCATCTTCACTCCTCTCTCCCCTACAATCCTCGAAACTCTTAGAAAATATCAATTTATCTCCTAAAAATCCATAAACCTATCAATAATCCATTTATCATCATCGAATCAAATTAAAACTGATTAACTAAACTACTGCGTATCAATGACCCTATCAATATGTCCCTTCAACATCTGCAGTTGCCTGAGAGCCTCAGCATCCAACTGAGGAATATTAGAGGAAACCCCTCTCGAGTGTGAATTTGATCTGCTATCACTCGATGCACTCGATTTTTGGACTCTTCCAGTTGTTCTGGATGATGATTTTGAATTTCTGGGCTTTTGGGTCATTGATGTGACCTTGTCAGCCCTTGAGACCCTCTCCTGACCAATCCCACTTTCTGTAACATATCCATCGTCCACAGAAGCTGCTGTGTGTCTCTTCAGAGATTTTGAATTCTTGACTGTTGAGGGGGGAATTAAGGGTGGAATGTCTTCACTGGTTGATGAGACATCGTCGTAGTCCTGGTCCTGATCCTCCAGGAATCTTGATAGAACTCCAAGTGTCAATTTATGAGCCTCTGGGGGAATTTTAGAGAGTTACTCATTTGGTTTGAAAAACTTTTGAACATCATGTCGAAGTCTGAGTCCATTTTACGAAGACGAGCTTTTGCTTGACGTTGATTGAAAGTCTTTTATCAGCATGTCACTCTCCTCATGGGTGGAGAGGGATGAGTTGCGTTTACGAGGCTGCTTGTACGGGACATGATGATGGTGTTGGTGGTGGTGATGATAGAGATGTTGATGAGGTTCTGAAAGATTTTCAAAGCAGTTAGATGGGTTCCTTCAGTTTGGGGGGAGATTATCTGGAGAAGGAGGGGGTTTAGGGGGATATAAAAAAGAACCTTTTTTGTAGAAAATCTTGTAGGCTACAAAAAAGGTCTTCTAAGATTTTCGGATTAAGTCACTCGATTAGGAGATAAATTGATAATTAAGTGAGAGTAATTTAGGAATTGGTCCTGTTGGAATTCTCTCTGATTAATTATTGAATTATCTGGGAAACGTGAGGTTCTAAGAGAATTTATCAAAAAACATTTTTTGTGGGAAATTTTGTCAGCATCAAAAAAGGTCTTTTGATATTTTCTCCTAAAATGAATAATTCCAGAATTAAATGCATTATTGAGGAAGATTTCACGGTTGAGGTTAATTATTTTATGATTTTAATCAGTAATTCGTGATTTTTGAGTGGATTTACCTTCGAGTCGGTGTGAGAATGTGTCAATAGCTGGCGTTTGGTGTCATCCTTCAAGCATTCGACATTTTTGAGGCCCAGATATCTTTTTTATCCAATTAGTTAATTGTTTAAATACAGTCGAAGATTATTTGACGAGTGTTTACATCTTTGTTTCGAGTAACCAATTATTCCTGAACAATTAAAATAAACCACTAATTAATTATTTTCTCTCTTTCATTTTCGTCACTTTTGTAACGATCATCTGAGAAACTGAGGATTTTAAGAGAAAATATCAAGAGACCTTTTTTGTAGGAAATTTTGTAGGCTACAAAAAAGGTTTGTTTGAAATGAAGCTTAATTTTTGCCGTGGATGTGGATGGTGTAATAGGTGTTTCTTATAAATTAAGTGAATTGAGAAACTCCAAATTCTTTAAAACTGTTTCTGGTTTATTCTGTGATTTGCACCACTCGTTCACTTGAAATATTACACTTATTTACAGTTGATGCGTTCAAAATGACTCGAAATAATAATAATTGAAAGAAAAGTTAATAGTGGACTGTATTAAAGTTGAATTACACTGAATTACTCAAAAGAAACTATTAATTGGAAAATGACTGAACTAATGACCTTGACTGAATTAAACTGATAATTAATAAACTTCAAATATAATTAAACTGAATTTAAGTAGCTGATTTTCTTTAGACTGATGAACAGTAGAGATTCTCTGAGTTAATTGATCTAGACTTTATAAATCGATACTATTGCTATTACTCTGACTGGTTCAAATGCTAATAGAATACTTCTTGCTCTCACGATAGCTAGAGAACGACTAATAAGGTATCTTAACGCTTCAATAGCTGATTAACGACTATACTTATTCCTTCAAAGGTTGAATAACGACTCTTACCGGGGGGGTTGAGCGTCTTCTAGATGTTCTGACCGTTGACCCGAGGGGTCTCGAGTTTATCCGAGGATTTTCGATGATTTATTCAATTTTATTCTCTCAAAATTCCCTTAAATTTATCTACGTTTCAAACAAGGTTTTTTGAGATTTTTGGATTAAGTCACTCGTTTAGGAGATAAATTGAGATAATTAAGTGAGAGTAATTTAGGAATTGATCCTTTTGGAGTTCTCTCTGATTAATTATTGAATTATCTGGGAAACGTGAGGTTCTAAGAGAATTTATCAAGAGACATTTTTTGTGGAAAATTTTGTCAGCCTCAAAAAAGGTCTTTTGATATTTTCTCCTAAAATGAATAATTCCAGAGTTAAATACATTATTGAGGAAGATTTCACGGTTGAGATTAATTATTTTATGATTTGGATTAGCAATTAGTGATTTTTGAGTGGATTTACCTTCGAGTCGACGTGAGAATGTGTCAATGGCTGACGTTTGGTATCATCCTTCAAGCATTCGACCCCTTTGAGGGCCAGATATTTTTTTTATCCAATTATTTAATAAATATAGTCGAGGATTATTCGATTGAGGCCCAGATATCTTCCTTATCCAATTATTTAATTGTTTAAATACACTCGAGGATTATTCAACGAGTGTTTACCTGTTTATTTTAAATAATAGCAAATTATTCCTGAACAATCATTAAAATAAACCACTAATTAATGATTTTCTCTCTTAATTTTCGTCACTTTTGTAACGATTATTTGATAAACTGAGGATTTTAAGAGAAAATGTCAAGAGACTTTTTTTGTAGGAAATTTCATAATCTACAGGAAAGGTCTCTTGAAATTTTCGCTTCAGATGATCCATTACAGAGATAATTCGATTATTAATACAGTAGTTACCTTTTTGGATGGTATTTCAGCCTGTGAATGGCACGTAGAAATTCCAGTGATCCAGTGATTTGTAAATCAATTCCTCTGGCTTACGTGTATCAATTCAAAGCACATATCCATCCTCTTAACCCATAGCAACTTCATGGGAATTTACTGAATTCTAGGTAACTGCTGTTGTATTATAATACTCACCGTTTGATTGACAAGTTGACAAGTAAATTACAACAACAAGGGAAAATAACCTCAATATCACTCGCCACTCAGCGCATGCGCAGCGCTGTATTTTCAACGCAAACATTTTTGGCTAATTCCACGCCACTACCAACTTGCAAACTTGATTCTGAGACGAAATAATCTCAATTGATTATTTTCGAGAAATCCGCGTTGTTTATTTTTGTATCTTCGTAAATACTCATCGGAAAAATATGATAAATATATTAATCGCAAGACGATAGGCGATTTATATAATGAAAGTGACGTTAGTTTCCGCGTAATCAGTGCCATTCTCATTTTATGGAGATATTAATATACGGAGGTAGTGGAGGGGGTAGTTGTCTCGTGTATAGATACGCGGTAGCTGTCGGCCACTTTTATTTGAGTCGAGTCGAGTTGAGTCGAGCGGGAAATTTAAAAAATGGTTACTTGGCCGATACGCTACCGCGTATCTCGATGACCATCAAATGATATTAAAATAAAGCTTTGCAACTGGCCCTCTATTGAGGGTGATGGGTACCAAATAAAATGTGTAAATGTAATGAGAAAATTCATTGTATTTTAAGGAGTGAAACAATGCAATTTATCAAGAAATTAAAGAAGAGCAATATTGCCATTATTGATATTTCATTCAAGGTTCACGAATGTTTGAAATACATCCAAGTGCCACTGCAAAGTGTTGTGAGAGATATGTTTTGTACTTCCAAGCAAACATGAACAAGGATTTTCAACTTATATTCCGAGAGTGGAGAATAAATTTTTTCTTAACTACCGGAAAAATTTACTCTTAAAGTTCAAGGTTCGTGCTAAAAATGAATCCTCCTCATAACGGAAAACATCTTGATTCAAGTTGGATTCCTCGTCTTGCTCCGTTCGACTCGAGATGAAATCCGGAACAAGTTGAGTCTCGAATAACGTATTTCGACTGGAAACAAGTCAATCATCTACTTAAACCGCTTTTTTCGATATTTAATCGAGATACGCGGTAGCGTATCGGCCAAGTACTTGTTTCATAACCTCACATAACAAGGCCGAGCGCTACCACCCAATGAGCAAGGGTATGTATTGGAATTAATGCCAGATACGTTCCCACCGATACGTTCCACTGGTACGATTTGGGTATGTACCAGGAATGTATGAGTGGTTCATATCTTCACGGACTCGAATGAGGAGGTTCTGAGGACGAACTGGGGGGAACATTCTAGATCGTGTTCCTAGAGAACGTGACAAATATCTTTCGATGGGCTCAGTTCCCGAACGTTCCGTTTTTGAACGTGCTAAGAACGTATTGGCGTGGTATAGCTGACAACATTTATATTGTTACATGTTTAAAATGTTTCAATATGCTCAATCCCAGAACGTTCCGATTTTAAATGTGCTAGGAATGTAAAGGTATGGTATCACTGGGAACATCCCAATTTATACATGCCTAGAATTTTGCCATGTTCTCCATTCCAGAACATTCCAATTTCGAACGTGCTGTGAACATGACGGCATGGTATCACTAGGAACATTCCAATTTATACATGCCTAGAGTGTTTTGATGTGCTCAATTCTAGAACGTTCCGTTTTTGAATGGGCTAGTAACGTACTGGCATGGTATAACTGGGAACATTTCTATTTATACATGTTGGAAATGCACATATTGCACATACTGTTTTTTGCATACCAGTTCAAAGGTCACTTTGAGGAGTGGTTTGTAGAGCAAAGTGTTAACACCTAACGCACGCAAGACCGTGCCGAAAAGTGACCTTTTTCGGCAGGTATTGCAAAAAAAAACCAAACAAAATTTAGATCTCATTCGATATCATCCATATAAGACAATGTGCATGATTTTCAATGATTCGAGAAGTCCTGCTGTGAAAATGCGCACAGGACCTCAGGGAATATGCCTGCGTCATACATATGCAATCAAGAAATGAGCATGTATAGCCGTGTACATATACATCGATCGGCGCCATCTATTTGAGTTACAAATTTTGAAATTGAGGTATGAGCCGTGTATGTACACAACACATACAAAGCAATAACCTACACATAGAAGAGATACGACACAGGAGTCTAGGGCCACGTCGAATTGCGCAGACGCGTCATATTAACGGTTGGTACTTTGGTGGAGACGCGTCTAATTCATTATCAAGTGAATGACGAAGGATGTTTTTCTAGTTTTAATGTGATAAAAATGATTGAAATACATGAGAAATTATGAAAATTGTATTCTTCAGTCAATTCCAGTGATAATGATTATTTTGACAGTGTGAAAAGTGTGAACACTCGTGGCATTCAGGCGAAATGTGTGCATATGTGAGGTTATGTTTTCTTGCGTCTATGATGTATTAGGATGTTATTATTACGATATTTGTAACATGAATTGATATCCAGGATGATTAGGAATTTTCCAGGAATTATAAATGAGAAAGTCAATTATATTCGTATTCTAGATTTTATATGGTCTATAGCGATATTAGACATGAGGTACGGCGGCAGTTCTCCAACTGCATATACAGTTTGATCGTGTATGAATATACTTTTCATACTAATTATACCCTAATTAGCGTATTAATATTGATATTGAATTCAAAAATATCGTTGCCGTAGAGCTAAAGGGGCGTAAGTGCCAAAAACCCAGTTTTCAAAGTCAAAGGGGCGTATGTTCAAAATCGATGCTTTTGGGCTTTTCATCGAATTCCTGATCGAAAATCCTTTAAAACAAAAGTTCTAACAAACAGGCGTAACGACCAATTTGTAATAAGAAAGGGGCGTATCTCCACACTTACGTCTCTTTAAGTAAAGAAAAATAACACTTACGCCCCTTTCACATTACATGTGATGCTTATCATAGGATGAAAGGAGCGTATGTGCTGGAGATACGCCTCTTTGTAATTATTTATTTTTAACATGAACAGAAACAGCTAAAAACAAAGGGGCGTATGTGCTGGAAATATGCCTCTTTGTGATTAACTTCGCGGAATTACGCCCATTTGATACTACAAAAAATTTATCAACTAAAATCGTTCCTAAGAGGTAGTACATCTAATTCCGAAGATAAAAAAAAATATACGCCCCTTTGTTATTACAAAAAAAAATGGGTGTGTCAAGCTTACGCACGACGGAAGTGAAACTAGTATTCCTCTCTCTCTTTTCATTTCATTCTCTTTTTTTTCTCTTTTAGGTTAGTTTGAAGATTATAGGTTAAATAATTCAACGACGAAGCATAGATTTTCTCTTCCTTATATTTTCTCATACATGAATGAAGTTCGATTTATGTACAGTTCTAAAAAATTTCAATTTATTTACAATTATCCAATACTATTTACAATTATTCAATTTATTCACAATGATTTAATATTAGATAAACAACAATATTACAATTAAAAATTACAATTACAATTTGCCAATCATGTGACATTTTCATTGTCACTTTCGCGAATATTATTTCCTAATATCGTGATAATTGGTTTATGGTAGCTAAAGTGCGAAATATATACATTAGCACTCAAATCCTTAATGAATCGTGCAAAAACTGCATCGATTGTTGTCCCGTGTCTAGTCGTACTAATGTAATGTAACAACAATACTATTTTGTAAGATATTTATCAACTCTTCTTGGTTATATTTACCTCATGTTAATGTTATCACTGTGTGAATCAAACTCTCCTCTTCTTTGGTGATTTTCAGGGGATATTTCCTCTTGTGCCACGGATATGTTCATCACTTCTATCTCGTCACTACTCATTTTTGACACTCAAATTCTGTTTCAAATCGAATAAACCACAATTAATTACGTATTTCACTCGTTGTATTACACTCACGGCGCAGTACACTAACCAAGCAGCTGATGCTTGGCGTGGTGTCATTGGCTAGGTTCTGAGAGAGAGAGAGAGAGGAGAAGAGAAAAGAGAGAGAGAGAACCTTCGTCAGTGGCTCCCTCACCTCAGTAAGCGGATACGGTGAGAGAGCGACAGTGAACTGTGAGCAGTGGTGGGGGGCCCCAGGGGTCTGGTTACTCCCACCTCTCCATGACGGTTTTTCGTGACGATCTTGAGTGAGTTTCACTCCGGTCGTCGAAAATCCATGACGCGCCTAAAGAAGTTTCACTTCAAAAATCAAACAATTTTGGCGCTTACGCCCCTTTAACTCTACGGCGACGATATGATGATTTACCATTGAAAAAAAAATCCCAATGCTTCTACGAAGGATTTTCGGTACGTCATTTTCAAATCAGCTAAAATTTCTCAATTGAACTGAAGGTCATTCATTTCTCAAAAATCGGATGATGAGAAGAAATCGTTTTATCTATAAGGTTATATTCTTGTCAGTTTTTTTGTTAGAGTTATATCCGTATAAATTTTTTTTTTTTTTTTTATTCGTATAAATTTTATATCTTATTTTGTATTTTGAATTGTTTGGAATTAGAAATGATCTTGAATAAAATATTTTCAACATATTTTGTTTTTGACAAACTAATATATGCCTTCCTCACCCTTACATCCTCCAAGTGCCTTAGAGCTTCCTGCAATATCCTGTTAGAACGTTCTCTGACCTGGAGAATTGGTACGTTGCCGAAATGTTCCAGTACGTTCCGGAATGTACAAGAAGCTTTTCAAGGAACGTTCTAAAACGCGACTGAGACCCTTATTTTTTCCATTTTAAACGTGTCTGGGAGCTACCAAGGGTACGTACCTGGGACGTACCAAGCTACCCATGATACGTTCTGGGAACGTACTGGGACTCTAATTTTGCTGATTGGGCAAGTATCTATACACGACACAACTTCCCCTTCCACTACCTCCAATTCTTTTTTCGGGGCTATTAAATAAATGTCACCACTTACAACGAAACTGCCCTTAGTTACACTATATAAATCGCATATCAGCTATCCACTGATGTCGCTATTTATTTAATTAATTGAATATTAACGAAGATATGTGCATAGCAACGAGCTACTGTGCACATTTTCACGAATTTTATTATCTCCGAAGGTTATTGATCACATTGGAGTCACTGAGTTGGATGCAATGAAATGAACACAATCGCGTTTTTATTTTTCATGTTCAGCGATTGCCATCAGTGTAGGATAAACGGGTCGAACTACACCGAAACTCTACTGAATCGGTCGGTAACTCGAGGGACCTATGTCACATCTAGTATTTTACAAGACATCAGCGCCACTTTCTCATGAGAGGAGTGGAGACTCGGGTGGCGCAACAAATTGATTCCAGAATTGATTTGATTGTTGATGGACCGCCATATAGTTGACAAACAAATTGACTATTTACAAAAAAAAACTGATGAAATATTTAGGCAATGATTTAGTCAAATTTGGAGAATTATTTTCAAAATGTGGAAAATTATAGCTAATTGGTAATAATTAAAAAACGATAAAACCATATAGTTGGCAAAAATTCAACAAAAATATTTATTTTTCTCCAATTTTTCAAAAATCATTTGGTGAATCTAAAAAAGTCATTAACCCTATTTGAATAAGTTTCATTAAGTCAATAACTAATAAAATAAGAATAAATGAGTAATATACCTATGTATCACGTGACACCTCCCGTCGGCTTGCATCGTTACACGGACACATAGCAGGTGATCAAGTTATTTTCCAATGAAAATAATTTATATCGATTGGGAATCATTTATGATGATTTAGGGATATCATTTTTTGATTTAGGAACTTATGTTTCATTTATAATTATTTATTCTTTTTTTTGGCGTATCGTTAGCAGCTGTAATGACTAATATCAATTGAAAAATTCAGTAGGGGCTTGAATCGAAGGCAAATCATTTGGGGAAAATTACTCAATTTATTATAAATTAATTAAGTTATTACGTATAGTCAGCAAACACATGAATAAAAAATTCAAAAAATTATGAGAATTTATGATGTAATCTAAAATGTAATCTCGGAAGTGTGCAAGTCGAGTTTTTTCTCATTGCATGTTGAAAAAATGACTGAAATCTAATGAAAAATCAAAAACACTTTTTTGAAAAAACTTACGCCAAGTACTCGTTTCATTGCGTTGGAATCAGTAGAATAGTATTTGTTGAAAAATGAGATCCTGTGAACCCTAAAATTATGCAAATGACCACAAATTGTTCTGAAACATTGAAAAAATGAAGGAAATGAGAAATGAGCGCCAAGTTTGCTGGAAACTATGACGAATCAGTGAACGAAAAAAAATGGAAAAAAAAGTCAGGACCAACGTACTTGGCGTGGTTTTCCAAAAAACTATATTATGCATCTTCCGAGTTCCAAGCTCGATACAAAACGCAAAACTCTCATGAGGATTGACATTAGCATTGAAAACTGCGCCAAGTACGTTGGTCCTGACTTTTTTTCCATTTTTTTTCGTTCACTGATTCGTCATAGTTTTCAGCAAACTTGGCGCTCATTTCTCATTTCCTTCATTTTTTCAATGTTTCAGAACAATTTGTGGTCATTTGCATAATTTTAGGGTTCACAGGATCTCATTTTTCAACAAATACTATTCTACCGATTCCAACGCAATGAAACGAGTACTTGGCGTAAGTTTTTTCAAAAAAGTTTTTTTGATATTTCATTAGATTTCTCTTTACACACGACATTGAACGGCACGATTACGATAACTGGGGCGACAAATTTTGATCATGGATTCCTGGAGGATTTCACCTCAGGAATTCGAGAAAAATATTAGGAATATTCTATCTCGACTAACTATTGCGATTTTCGTCGCAGTAATCTCCACGTAAACAATGTAAACTGTCCATCAGCGTCCCGGCGCGTCACTGAAGCTTCACCAGGAGCCTTAGTTGCGCCCCGGCTATCGTAATCGTGCCTTCAGCACCGACAATTTATCGAAATGGCCGATATGTGAAATGATGAAAAATTATCCAAGTAGAAATTTACAGGAATTATGTGACGATCGAGTCTAGTACATAGATGTTATGTATACTTAAGAGTCATCATAAATTGCACTTTATAATCAAGAAGGGTGCAGAATCTCTAGGTCTAAGTGCAAACAGTAGCGTCTATGAAAAATGTATAATGCCCGGAGTGTATTCGGGCAAAAGGGTTAACGCTTCGTCAAGACTCTGTAACTCTGTACAGCTCCAAAACAACCATGCTTATAGACATAAAAGGGAGACAAGAGTGTGAGAGAGGGAGTTAAACTAGTTGTTTCAACACCTGCAGGATCTAAAATTCTCACTGTATCCTCGTGGCCTTCATTTCAAGCCCTATAATAGAGAATACACTAAGAGAAAATTTATCAGTACATATAACTATCTCCAAAGTGTCAAGGTTGTCTAGTGATGTATTGAATTTTGTGTGTAGTGATTACCGGATTCCATCATAGGTCTGACGATTATATTTTCAAAATCAAAAAGAACGGAAAATTTCATGTGACTGGCACAAAAACTGTATCACAATATGTAGAGTGGGAGATCAGTTCACTCGAAGTGTGAAAATAATACTAATGAATAATGCAATCAATAATTTTTATAGTGAGTTGCAATACGTTGAGTTATCGTAATCAAAATTATGTCATCACCCGTGTGATATACCAGGTGGCTCGAAAAACATACAATGCTTAACAACGAGCTTGTTGTACAAATACAATGCTACTTGTAAGAACGAATCATTCTAGCTGTTGCAATCTTAACAATTCGAAGATCATCAGGTGTATTCTCTGATGTTTTTTTTTTAGTATAGCAACGTGAATGAATCGGTGTCATGTAATCGATTACATTGGATTTATTAAGGAGAGTCTACAACAGACGCGCGTTGTCAGTTTACGCGACGTTGCTAAGGTAATTAATAAGGTGATGCTACAATGGATGCATCGCAAGACATACGCAACGCTTCCAGCTATCAAAAACTATTGAAAAACAGTTGAATTATATTTATTACAACATGACGTAAACGAAATACGCACGTTTGTTGTAGACTCTCCTTTAATCGAGATACGCGGTAGCGTATCGGCCAAGGAATAGTACAGTTCATGCCCGAGTCTTGGAAAACAGATCATCCTCCCCCACGTGCAAGATCGCCTTCCGAGCCGGAGGCGAGGATGGCAAGCACGTGAGGGAGGGTGATATGTGTTCCATGACGAGGCGTGAACATTATTTTTCGTGTCGTGGGGCCGGGGAAACGCCATTTTTGTGGCGCGCAGCGCCACGAAAACGGGGTTTTTCAGGTCCGGCGACACGAAATAGTACATTGTGTCATTAGGGCGATAGGCGGCGGTTTTCGAGGAGTGTGAAGTTTGCAGCACGAGGCGTGGTATAGTCGGAGACGAGGGCCGCCGAAGGCCCCTCCCTCCGTCCCCCCCCCCACTCTCGAAAAAATAAAAATATCAAAAGAAAAAAATCCGAAATTAAAAAAAAATGACGAAAATGATGAAAAGAGAGCCAATAAAAAAAAAAAATACGTCGAAAGAAAGGAATCAACTTAAATCGATTGATTGATTAAAATTAATTTTCTAATGGTGTCAAATCTTTACATTACATTCTACTCTCATAGCGTTTTTGTTGGAGGATGAATCCGTCGTAACGACGACGAAAGTGAACAAACGCAGCGAATCGCGGTAACGACAACGGATGAGTGTTTGTGACACCTAATCGGTAGTAGAGATGGCGACTCTGATTACAAACACAACCAATTGGAATCCGTTCCGGTAGCGGGAATGTGTTTGTTCTGTCGTCAATTACCCGTCACTGTGACGAAGTTGTGTTTGTTGGTATTGTTATTTTCGGCGAAAGAAAAAAATTTGTGTTTGTTGCATTTCGTTGTCGTAACTCTTACTAATTAGTGTTTGTTACCGGAAAGTATCCGTCACGGATACAGCTATGTGTTTGTTGCAAAAAAACGGAAAAAAAAATTGTTAAATTAATTAAATTGATTAATTAATTAATTAAATTTTCTGTGAAATTTGTCAAGGGATTTCTATATACAGATGAAAAATTAACAGGTAATTATTTTTCACTTTTTTCCGAAAAATAACAATTTTTTTTTCCTTTTTTTTTGCAACAAACACATAGCTGTATCCGTGACGGATACTTTCCGGTAACAAACACTAATTAGTAAGGGTTACGACAACGAAATGCAACAAACACAAATTCGTTCGTTCGCCGAAAATAACAATACCAACAAACACAACTTCGTCACAGTGACGGGTAATTGACGACGGAACAAACACATTCCCGCCACCGGAACGGATTCTAATTGGTTGTGTTTGTAATCAGAGTCGCCATCTCTACTACCGATTAGGTGTCACAAATACTCATCCGTTGTCGTTACCGCGATTCGCTGCATTTGTTCACTTTCGTCGTCGTTACGACGGATTCATCCTCCAACAAAAACGCTATCATATCGTGTAAACGTTGTCAATCTAAAATGAAATACATCAAATTAAATGATTTTCAAACATTTGTGAGATTAACTCCAGATGATGAATTTTTCGAAATAAAGGTAAATATTTTGTGACAAATATTTCTCTAGTGAAATTACGAATATACTGTATTCTCATCGGTTCTGCGGTAATTTTTTTTTTGAGTTTGGGTTTATAATTGGAGCAGAGGGCGCGTGCGCGCTGGCAATTCATGCGAACAGATGATTTTCACTTGAGAATAGTCTGCCTGTGGTTGGGTTACTGACACGGCCGTCATCGACGCTGTACGCCTTACTACACTATACACTTCGAAAAGTGGGGACTATTGCCTCACTTCATGTAGCGCTTTATCGGCCCTAGGGCCGTTAACTCTTAGTTACCATGCCTCCTCTACCAGGGCTGAAAACCGCTACCGCTACCTATCGCCCGCAAAACAGGGCGATAGGTAACACTTATCGGGCCTGAGTGACGAAAATATATTCGTAATTTCACTAGAGAAATATTTGTCACAAAATATTTACCTTTATTTCGAAAAATTCATCATCTGGAGCTAATCTCACAAATGTTTGAAAATCATTTAATTTGATGTATTTCATTTTAGATTGACAACGTTTACACGATATGAGAGTAGAATGTAATGTAAAGATTTGAAACCATTAGAAAATTAATTTTAATCAATCAATCGATTTGAGTTGATTCCTTTCTTTCGACGTATTTTTTTTTTTTTATTGGCTCTCTTTTCATCATTTTCGTCATTTTTTTTTAATTTCGGATTTTTTTCTTTTGATATTTTTATTTTTTCGAGAGTGGGGGGGGGGCTTCATCCCCCCCCCCCCACCGGGACTCCGTCTCTGGACCCCGCGAGAGCTTCGTCCCTCGACCCCACCAGGGGGGCTGCGTCCCCTTGGACCACCCCTGCCCCCCCCCCCCCACACACTCCTCCGGCCCTGCTCTTTCTTCGGGCCTACGTGATGAAAAATAGTATGTGTCATTCGGGCGATAGCGTTGGTTTTCGAGTCGTGTGAGTTTGCAGCACTCCTCGAAAACCGCCGCCTATCGCCCTAATGACACAATGTACTAATATTGTGATAGAAGAAAACGGAGAAAGCGACAGATATTTCTTCATTTTTTGAGTTTTCACATAGCGCTTTACGTTACTTATTTAAATAAATAAATTTTTGAAAAATTGTCGCTACATTGTTTTTTTCTGCAGAATTGTACCGTACTTTCGATATATTTGGTTGAAGGTAATTTCGAGGTTAGTTTTTTTTTACAAGTTCTAACGTTTGAGATTTCCCCATTTCTTTGTGTATTATTGAAACTAGCACTTAGGTTAATGCGCACTTTGCGTGCCCGCGCCTTCATTTACCGGATGTCATGTCATCAATATCGATACTATTATCCATTCGACTTTCGAGATTTTCGATAATTTCGATTTCGATACGATTTTACTGTAACATCTCCTTTTATAATATGAACTAACATTAGGTTAGTGTGCGCCTTGCGCCTCGCCATATGGCTTGAATGCTGTTGACCTAGTTGTCAACACAGCCAAGGAAGCGATCGCAGGGACTAGATGGAAGGGCGGGTCGAAGAAGTATTGTGTAGTGGCGACACTAGACATCAATAACGTCTTCATCTCCGCCGAGTGGGATTGCATTTGGAAGCCCTTGTTGAGATGAACGTACCAGGGTACCTGCGGAGGATGGTAGCAAGCTACTTCTCCGATAGGATCCTGAGATATGATACAGAGACCGGCCCGAAAGAGTACAAAATCACTGGCGGACTACCACAGGGCTTGGTCCTGGGTGTCCGGTCAAAAGATCCCCCGACAAAAAGATCCCTCAAATAGATCCCCGAACAATAAGATCCCCGACAAAATGATCCCCGCCAAAAAGATCCCCAAACAAAAAGATCCCCAATAAAAAGATCCCTTCTTCAGAAGGGTGCTGGAATTCAAAAGTGTGACTCTAACCACGCGTATTGTGCTCATTTCTCTACCCAGTATTATTCTCTACCCTCTCCCGAATCCCGGCTCTCAATCGGATTTTTTATTGATTAATTCTCGCCGAAACATTTGGTCCTTCGAGCCGGATGGAAGGAAGGGGGATCTTTTTGTTGGGGATCTTTTTGTTTGGGGATCTTTCTGGCGGGGATCCTTTTGTCGGGGATCTTATTGTTCGGGGATCTATTTGGAGGATCTTTTGGCGGGGATCTTTTTGTCGGGGGATTTTTTTACCTAGAATCTATTTTGGGCCCTCTATTGTGGAATATCATCTACAATGGGCTACTGAAACTGGCATTACCAAGGGAGGTGAAGCTCGTGGCGTATGCGGATGATGTGGCCGTAGTGATCATCGCAAAACATCCCGAAGAGATAAATTTTGCCTTCGACACTACATTTGAGAAAATCAACCAGTGGATGGACACAGTTGGCTTGAAGTTAGCTGAACATAAAACTGAGGCAGTGCTCATTACTAATAGGAAGCAAGTAGAAACCATCGCCTTGGAAGTTGGAGCCCATGAAATCACATCTCAGCCGTTTCTTCGGTATCTGGGAGTGATGATTGATGCTCGACTCAACTTTAAGTAGCAAGCAGAGCACATAGGGTCCAAAGCGCCTGTAGTCAGAGCGACTTTATCACGGCTGATGCCCAACATCGGAGGTCCGAAGCAGAGGAAGAGAGCACTACTGTCGTCAGTAGTCACGTCTGTGCTCACGTATGGGTTCCGTATCTAGGCCGTCGCACTCGAGACACAGGAATCATGGAGGAAAGTCGCGCCAGTATACCGGCGAGTGCCTTGAGAGTCGCCAACACTTACCGCACAGTGTCCTAGAATGCAGTATGCATCATTGCCGGAATGCTACCCATCGGAGTATTAGCTGAAGAACACTTTACCAGCTGAAGGAATCAATTGCATTGAGCCGTGAGGAACTCAAAACGGAGGAGCGGCGAAACAGCATACGTCGATGGCAGCTGCTGTGAGATAGCGCTACAATTACAAAGGAAATTCCACAATGAACGTGTCGCAGGATTAACTTGATGCGCAATTGTCAAAAAAATCGAAAAACAGTTGAATGATGATTCTTGACAATTGGAAGCGTTATCCCGCAGGTGAATGTCTGGCTGAGCCATGAGCATGGCCAAGTCAACTTCTACCTGACTCAGATGTTGTCGGGACATGGGTGCTTCCATGAATATCTTCATCGGTTCAAACATGAGGATTCTCCAGATTGCTCGTCCTGCCCTGGTGCCCTAGAGTCAGTGAAGATGCGAAACACATGTTCTTTATGTGCCCACGCTTTAATACTCAACGCAGCACTTGGGAGAGTGTCCTCAAAGAAAAGATCCAGCCAGAGTCCTTTATAAAAGCTATGCTCTCATCAAAGGCGGCCTGGAAAGCAACAAGCTCATTTGCCACTGAAGTCCTTCAGGAACTCCGTCACATAGAAAGAGAGCGGGCGAAGAATAAAAGCATACAGTAGATCGAAGTGATAACTTCGACCACCTGAAGGAAGAGCAATATATTTGAGGGCCCCACTCAGAGTATGATAGTAACCGCCTTGTTACTATCCACTATCGTGCAGTCAGGAACATTTCTCCCTAAGACCTCGAGAGAAAAAATAAATAAATAAATAAATAAATAAATAAATAAAACACACACACACACACACACATACACAGCAGAAATGTCAAATGCAAAATCACGCTGAAAATACTGAGGTGAACATCTTATATTCCTTGCAGACAATAAGACAAGAATGTTCTTATCTTAAATGGTACTCTCTCGGTCAGGACAGGAATAGATTTCTCCTCATGAACACCAACTATACGCAGAGGAATTTCTTATCGTCAGTGATTCGTATTCGAAAAATAAAAATTACGGACCACGATGTCTTCACCAGGTGAAAATCTGAAGAGTGAAATCTGTCATCCCTCGCTATTCAATATTTTCATTTTTTCTTCCCCTTCGCCTGTACGCACACGAGATAACGGAGTGCTCGATGATCCATAAAGCAGCTGGAGAATTGATCCGACGGGGATATAGCTTCCATCTTTCCCGATTTTTATGGAATAATTTTCCAGAGTTCACTCCCTACGGATGTAGATTTGCGCCGGGACTATACTCTTAATGTCGTATTTCTTTACTGAGGCAATTTTTTTTACCTCCTCCACCACATACTTTCCTTTCTCCGTTTTTTTTTCTCGCACCGACCCAAGTGGCTGCATCCGCATAATTTTTTATATGTCATCGTTTTCACCCTTCGTTTAAAAGGGGAAGTGGCTTGATCCGCTAATGGACCTGAGTGTAGCCCCATCTGTCGCCTCATATTTCAAGTTTCACTTTCCACATTTTTTATTACGAAGAAAGAAAAGGGATATCAATGAATCATTAGAAGTATTGGATAATACATGGCTCGAGAGAATAACTTAGGCAATATAGAAGAAAAATTCAAGTATAAAGTTTTCGGTGGAGAATGAAAATTCACACGTTTGTATGGCAAATGTAGAGATATCATAAAATTTCAAGTTTTTATTTTTTCAGAGTCACGGCACAAAAAATTCATTTTAATCACGCTGTGCAAAAAGTGACTTTTCAGGCACGCTTCGCTTCGCTTCGCATGCCTCAAAAGTCCCTTTTTAACACATTGTGATGAAAAATGTTGTTCGATACTCGTGGGGAAAGTGTTTTTTGACTTGTAGGATTATATCACTCGCCTTCGGCTCGTGCTATAAACCTCCTACAAGTCAAAAAGCACTTTTCCGCACTTGTATCGAAATATACTATTTTGCAACACCTGCCGTAAAAGTTCACTTTTTGGCACCGTTTTGCGTGCGTAAAATGTTTGTTTTCCGCACCGCGTGCATAAAATTCAGAGGTTGTGCGTAAAGTGAATCTCGTCCGTAAAACTTTGTTTTACGCACTCGAATTTCACTTTACGCACGACTTTGAATTTTACGCACTTTGTGCACAAAACAAACACTTTGCCCTCCAAACGGTCCCTCAAAGCAAACTTTGGGCAGGTTTGTAAAAATTAGTACGTACGTACAAAAAAGTTTCACTTTACGCACTAGTTACACAATGTACTATTTCATTATTATTCTATTATTATAACTATTATGTTATTTTCCCTTTTTTTTCTAACAATTCCACTGGTAGTGAGACCCCCGGAGGATCAAAAACTTATTAAGTTCAGACTTTTCTATAAAATCGGAGTATCAGCTCTGAAGATATTTGACGTAGTAATGTATTTGAATGGTAATGATTCATGATCATGACTAATGACTATTGACTACAATATCATAAGTTTAGTGAAGGTAATTCATTACGCATTTTCTTTCACATATATACGTATCTCAAAAAAACAAAAACTTGTTTTTGTAAAAAAATGCGCCAAGTCAATTTCTTTCGTTATTCTTACAATAAACTATTCCTATGAAGGATCTTTAAAAAAATCTAGAAATGGAGGGAAAAACGCCAAGTCTGAAAAGCGCAGGAAAAAAAATCAGTAGATGCAGGAACAACGTACTTGGCACGGTTTTCTCGTATTATTATTAATATCCCATATCAACCGAACGCTTTGATCCCAGCAGCTCTCAGCGATTTGTCTCCTTCATCTCCTATGAACCGTGCCAAGTACGTTGTTCCTGCATCTACTGATTTTTTTTCCTGCGCTTTTCAGACTTGGCGTTTTTCCCTCCATTTCTAGATTTTTTTAAAGATCCTTCATGGAAATAGTTCATTGTAAGAATAACGAAAAAAATTGACTTGGCGCATTTTTTTACAAAAACAAGTTTTTTTTTTTTTTTGAGATTTCACGTATTTTTTTTCCAAAGTAACAAAAAGATTTTTTTCGCCTCCTTTCAACTTTGATAGTTCTATCTTTACGAGAATATCGGATATTTCGATCATCTCGAAAACCAGGCGCCTCACTCCTTTCTTGAATTCGATCCAATAATTCCCGATAAACTATGAACTTTTCAAAATTTCCCGCATAAACCAAACTCTAAAGGTGACAGAAGACACGCATGCGCTTCACTCAACCGAGGCAACTTAGCCAACATTGCAACACCAATAGATGAGGTTATTATATGATTGTCGAATGACGTCACGCAAGAATGCCAACATCGAAACAAAAAAATTACAAGAAAATAATCTCAATCACGAAAATAGGAAAGACCACTCGTTGCTATGGAAGTATCTTTTTAAATATTACTCGGAAAAAAAAGTAAGGACGGAAATGAGAAGAACATACGCGATTTATATGATGTAACTAAGGTTGATTTGCCCATAATCATGCGCATTTTCATTTTATCGAATTATTCTTGTTCGGGAGTAGTGGAGGGGGTAGTTGTGTCGTGTATATGTACGCGGTAGCTGTCGGCCTGAATCTCGGAGTATCCGGAGAATTCGAAAATTGACTTAGCCGATACGCTACCGCGTATCTCGATACCCGAAAATATTCTGAGATATGATATATCGAATCATAACTTCATGTTCCATGATATTCCACATCATTCTCATGTTAAAATCTCTAGGCGAAAATGAAAAATTAAATGAGAACTTGGAAATTTGAAGAAAATAATAATTATGAATTGCTGTATCTTAGGAATGGATTGACAGATCAACCCAAAAATTTTATACACGGAGAAAAAAATACGGTAAAAATTCGGGTGCTAGCACGGTAAAATGGGTGCAATCGCCAAGCACCTGGAATTTTCCTATGCAACACCGGAAAAATTCCTATAAACACGAGAAAAATTCATATAAATACGAGAAAAATTCCTACAAATATATGAAAAATTACTGTAGTGACAGGAAAATTCCAGGTGCTTGGCGATTGCACCCATTTTACCGTGCTAGCACCCGAATTTTTACTGTATTTTTTTCTCCGTGTACAGATGCGTTTG